>JACEEZ010010701.1:10000-27500 GCA_016584305.1 Chionoecetes opilio | reverse complement strand
TGAAAAATACAATTCGCAACTATATTTCAATCCCAACCTTTGCCCTACACGCACACACACGCCTGCAACGCCTCCAGCCGCTACAAATATCACAGTGTCTCGCCCAATCCCGCCACTCACGGTATCTGCAGCCCAATCCCGCCACCGCCCACCTGCCCTTCGTAATCCATCACCATAGCGCACCTGGTGACGTCAGGAGGGAGGCGGGAGGTGAACATGACGAATGAGTCGGTGGTTGAGGGAGAGGAGAAGGCAAAGGGGTTGAGGGGGGGGTTAAGGGGGAGGGGAGAGGGAAGGGGAGCATAGTGGGCAGATGACAAGCTGAGGGCATCATCTATCTCCCGCCTGCGCCTCCTCCCGCCTTCAGGAGAGGTCAAGGTCATGCTCACTGCTGGAGTCTGGTCACGTAAGGGTCAACTTTAAAGCCCGTGACCTCTACGAAAAGTTTTTATGAGTATTATTATTATCATTATTATTATTATTATTATTATTGTTATTATTATTATTATTGGTATTGTTATCATGATTCACTGACTATTTGGTTCAAGAAAGAGATGTTTCAATTATCGTAAGAAAAATTACTATAAAGAAACCATGACAAAAAAAAAAAATTCGACTTATTGAATTCTTAAGCCTCACAACTCTCTCTCTCTCTCTCTCTCTCTCTCTCTCTCTCTCTCTCTCTCTCTCTCTCTCTCTCTCTCTCTCTCTCTCTCTCTCTCTCTCTCTCTTTCTCTCTCTCTCTCTCTCTTTCTCTCAATTCTGAATACCCTTCCAAAAACTGCAACACACACACGACGCACCTTGACTTTTATGCCGATGTGAAAACAATACGAAGTGCTTTCCTTCCTAATCCTCCTAATCCTCCTCCTCGTCCACCCTAACCACCCACTTGATACGGAACAGTTATTAGGTGGAGTAGTTAGTGCAGATAACAGTAGTGGATGATATGGAGAGAGAGAGAGAGAGAGAGAGAGAGAGAGAGAGAGAGAGAGAGAGAGAGAGAGAGAGAGAGAGAGAAGCAGAGAGAGGAGAAGAGAGAGAGAGAGAGAGAGAAAGATAAGATACTTTGATCCTATCTAAACACTTTGCAAGTACCAACTACAAGGTTATTGACTATACAAAGCGCCACCACACCAGGACGAAGAGAGAGAGAGAGAGAGAGAGAGAGAGAGAGAGAGAGAGAGAGAGAGAGAGAGAGAGAGAGAGAGAGAGAGAGAGAGAGAGAGAGAGAGAGAGAGAGAGCCTAGGGCAAGGACAGGAACAGTAAAGCGTGGGTGTAGAATGTGGTGGAGGAAAGGGAGGGGGAGATAAGCCATGGAGAGAGGGGACGGAGGGGAGGAAATAGGGAAGGGGAGAAACGGTCATGGGGAGGAGGAGGAGGAGGAGGAGGAGGAGGAGGAGGAGGAGGAGGAGGAGGAGGAGGAGGAGGAGGAGGAGGGTGCCCTTTAAAGGTGAGGGACCACATGTTACTTCCTTGTTGCGGTAAACAGTACTTTTATACTGGCTATGATTTGTTTTTGTTTTCTCTCTCTCTCTCTCTCTCTCTCTCTCTCTCTCTCTCTCTCTCTCTCTCTCTCTCTCTCTCTCTCTCTCTCTCTCTCTCTCTCTCTCTTTTTTTCTCTCTCTTAATAAAAAAAATCAGAAATAAGTTTAAAGCTAGTCTGCCAATAAACGAATACAAAAATGAGAAAATATATTACAGCAGAAATTACACGCATAATAATGTAAAACTCTAATATTTTTTTAAGCCATAGCGTATTTTTTCGCTTCAAATAGTTATTTTTTCCTGAACTCACGTCATAATTGTGTAGTTATCTGTGATGGATTTGATTCAAGGGCTTCATGGTTGATCCTGTAATGTAAGTCACGAGATGGCTTCCAAAACTCATCATTCGTCTGGTGACTTCCAAAAATGTCCCGCTAATAGGAAATGGATTTGATTAAAGGGCTTCATGGTTGATAATAATTCATCTGGTGACTTCCAAAAATATCCCGCAAGTATATAGGAGGGTAATGATGCTTCACTAATCTTGCTGAAACTACGGACTAATTTAATACCTTCCCGAATTCGTCAAACTGGACATAATATTCTGTGACTAACACCAGAACTGTTTCAGAGGACCAGAAAATGTTACAACCTCAAAGATAAATATGAGTAATGACAATGTAGTAAGTAATAGAAGAGTAATAACGCAGAGTACGGTGTCACATAATACACTGGATACAGGATAAGATAAGATTTTCATCCTATCTAGACACTTTGCATGTACCAACTACAAGGTTATTGACTATACAAAGCGCCACCACGTCAGCACGAACTAGGCGGACTCGAACCGCTGACCGAATGCGCAGGGACGCTACACATTGCGAGCTCACGACTCTACCAACCTTGCCACCCTGACGGGCCTGGATACAGGAATGATATTATACCAGCGATGTCACGGCGTTTGAAAGGAGGCCGGTTGCTGCGTCGCGTCTAAACCCCAAACACAATAACTTCGTAAACACATCAGTGACTCAATAGCATAACAATTACATCATAAAGTATTACCACTTTACGAGAGGTGGCGGTAATAAGGTGAATGGCAGCAGATAAGTCCTTCAGACGTTAGTCATATATACCTGTGTGTGTGTGTGTGTGTGTGTGTGTGTGTGTGTGTGTGTGTGGCGTGCGTGCGTGCGTGCGTGCGTGCGTGCGTGCGTGCGTGCGTGCGTGCGTGCGTGCGTGCGTGCGTGCGTGTGTGCGTGCGTGCGTGCGTGCGTGCGTGCGTGCGTGCGTGCGTGCGTGCGTGTGTGTGTGTGTGTGTGTGTGTGTCTGTGTGTGTGTGTGCGCGTGTGTGTGTGTGTGTGTGTGTGTGTGTGTGTGTGTGTGTGTGTGTGTGTGTGTGTGTGTGTGTGTGTGTGTGTGTGTGTGTGTGTGTGTGTGTGTGGCCACGTGTCCCCTCCCGGCCTCTTCGCCCCTCCTAATTACTTCCGCCACCTTAGCCCCGTCAACACGCCACATTAGATGCGCCAACAGCCTCGATGCCCCTAAAAAGCGGCTGGCGTAAGGATGATGGTGCCTCGACCCTCCACACGGGGCGAGGGGAAGGAGGCGTCAAAAAAGATAAACGAAGGGCACTTAACTTGGTCATTGGGATAGAAAATTACAGATCTTGAAGGGTTGCGTAAGATATTCAAGTACAAGTGATGCAAAGCCAATAATGAAGTACAGTACACGATCCCGCTTTGAGGATCACTATTACGTACATTAAGTCTGGGTCCTTCTCTTCTCTAGTAAATGAACAAGCTCAGTACTTGCCCCGTGAGTATAAGAAACCCTGATTAACCTCCCGATCGTTAATGTTTTGTTGTATATCTGATTACAGTATCAATTGTCTTATGTTCTTAGGAACCACCAGCCTTACAGGTCAAGAACACAGAAGTAGAGGACCAAAGTCTTCAGGCGTCAACCACGACTGCCGAGGCAGAAGAAACCGAGGAGGCCACCCGCCCGGTGCGGCGAAGCCTCCTGGTGCCTCGACAGTTCATGGATCGCCTGGCAGGGCCCGAGGAGGGCTTCCTCAGCGACCAGGAAGACCGTTAATGCGTCCAGGTCTTCCAGGATGCTCCACGTCGCAAGGTGCATGTCAAGGGCGGCAAGACCAGCGTGGAGGAGTGCTGCGTCGCCATCAAGGACGTGTTGGCCGAGTGGCGGGCGGGCATGCGAGGCCGCCGCGGAGTGATCATAAGAACATAAGAAAATAAGGAAGCTGCAATAGGCCGTGAGACCTACACGAGGTAGT
This sequence comes from Chionoecetes opilio, assembly GCA_016584305.1. NCBI lineage: Eukaryota > Metazoa > Arthropoda > Malacostraca > Decapoda > Majidae > Chionoecetes > Chionoecetes opilio. The sequence continues at coordinate 23,712 of JACEEZ010010701.1, read as the reverse complement.
TCCTGTGTGATCGCCTCCACCGCTTATTATACTGCCTTCCCCGCAGATACATTTACGCGTTCCGGCATTCACCGACAGAGGGCGGTGAGTCGCCAACCAAGTGCTGACATGCGTTTGCATTAAAATTTAATATTCATCATATAAAAAAAGATAATATTTATACCCGTATCCTCAATTCACGTCTAAAGCTGCATTTCTTCACTGCATATTCTCAAAAGCTTGAAGGCAGACGGCGAATTTCCAGGAAACTGTATTTCTACGTCTAATCCTTTAGTGTACTGTGCGTTTTCATCTTTATTCTTTAGCTTTATCCTTTCCCTGCATATATGCATTTACACCCTGAATGTTTTCGTGTGTATTTCACCAAGGAAATATACGCGTTATGTAATACCTAAGCCTTTAGTTGCAACGCGAGAGAGAGAGAGAGAGAGAGAGAGAGAGAGAGAGAGAGAGAGAGAGAGAGAGAGAGAGAAAAGAGAGAGAGAGAGAGAGAGAGAGAGAGAGAGAGAGAGAGGAGAGGGAGAGAGAGATGCGGCAGATAGTGAGAAAAGCAATGATAGAAACCAAAATCGGAAAAATCTAGATTTGTACACTAAAGGAAGTAAACGAAATACACGAGATGAGAAAAAAAGGGTGGCAGATGAATGCAATGAAAGACACGACAAAAGATAAGAGAGTTAGGGGGAAGGAAAGGAAGACGAATGAAGTGGAAATGAAAAATAGGAGCAGGAAGAGAAAGGAGAATTGGAGGGCGAGTGAGAAAGAGGAAGGGGAGATAGAGGATTGCAAGGTAACACATAGAGAAGCAAAAAGGAAACGAGGGAGGCGGGAAGCTTGGTGGGAATGAAGGGAGATATCTAGAGAGAGAGAGAGAGAGAGAAGGAGGTAGGGAGAGGAGGAGGGAGGGAGGGAGGAGGGGGCAAGGAGGAGGGAGGGAGATGGGCAGACGTGGCGGATCAAGGTGCACAAGGGATCACGAAACACAATATTAAAAAGAAAAGAAAAAAGAAATCGTAAGATCAGAGGCTTTGGGACTGAGAAGGATCATAGGATAAAGTGTGGGAGCGAGGACCAAGGGTTAGGAAGATCAAAAGGAGGGATTGAGAGAGAGAGAGAGAAGAGAGAGGAGAGAGAGAGAGAGGAGAGGAGAGAGGAGAGAGAGAGAGAGAGAGAGAAGAGAGAGGAGAGAGGAGAGAGGAGAGAGAGAGAGAGAGAGAGAGAGAAAGGAAGGCAGGGACAAAGGCAGGCCATTCTTCTAGGTTATCCCGCCGCTGCCACCAGTGTACACAGCACCACTACTTCCTACTTACCGCCTCCCTAGGGACACCACCTTCCCGGCTACTGACCTGAAACACGAAAGAAAACACACACCTTAGTTTCTCCTTTCTGCTACACACACACACACACACACACACACACACACACACACACACACACACACACACACACACACACACATGCACACACAGACAAACACACACACACACACACACACACACACACACACACACACACACACACACACACACACACACACACACACACACACACACAGACACACACACAACACACACACACACACACAAATGTACTCATACACAACTTCTTACTGTCTCTATTCTTATCCCTAAAATTTGTATTCTCTCTCTCTCTCTCTCTCTCTCTCTCTCTCTCTCTCTCTCTCTCTCTCTCTCTCTCTCTCTCTCTCTCTCTGTTTCTCCTTTGGTTCTGTAGATTATTTCTATGATCTAAATCCCAACGTGGCAAGTAAATAAGGAAGAAAATGAGAAGGGTGTAGGAGGAAGAGGAGGAAGAGGAGGAGAAGGAAGAAGAGGAGCTGAACAAGGTAACAAAGTAGAAAAGTAGGAGGAAGAGGAGGACGAGAAGGAAGAAGAGGAGCTGAACAAGGTAACAAAGTAGAAAAGTAGGAACAAAATAAGAATGAAACAAACACAACCACACACAGAAATGTAAGAAATAAGGAGGAAACAAACACAACCACACACAGAAATGTAAGAAATAAGGATGAAACAAACACAGCCACACACAGAAATGTAAGAAATAAGGAAGAAACAAACACAACCACACACAGAAATGTAAGAAATAAGGAAGAAACAAACACAACCACACACAGAAATGTAAGAAATAAGGAAGAAACAAACACAACCACACACAGAAATGTAAGAAATAAGGAAGAAACAAACACAACCACACACAGAAATGTAAGAAATAAGGAAGAAACAAACACAACCACACACAGAAATGTAAGAAATAAGGAAGAAACAAACACAACCACACACAGAAATGTAAGAAATAAGGAAGAAACAAACACAGCCACACACAGAAATGTAAGAAATAAGAAAGATAAATAAATAGAAAACAAAATAAATGAATGAATACACACACATACAGGTGTGGTAAACGACAGCCAAACTAATTAGGGAGAAAACTCTTCAGCCAGTTGGGACGAGGCATGACAACAAATTTAATTAGATACCGGGCGCGGGCAATAATTTCGGCCACTCGAGTAATGAGCAAAACTGTGCCTCAACAACAGTCAACTCCGACCATTATGCAGATGCGCGAGGCTGGGGGGCAAAAAGCGGCTATAAAACACAGGCAATTAGAGGTGGAATTCTAGTAGATTCTTCAGCCTGTCTCGAACGTATTGGTAACCGAAGGAAGGAGGACTCTTACGATACTCCTTAGCGCCACTACTTCTCTTCTTCCCTTCCTTCTCTCTTCTTCTTCTTCTTCTTCTTCTTCTTCTTCTTCTTCTTCTTCTTCTTCTTCTTCTCCTTCTCCTCCTCCTCCTCCTCCTCCTCCTCCTCCTCCTCCTCCTCCTCCTCCTCCTCCTCCTCCTCCTCCTCCTCCTCCTCCTCTCTTCTCCCTCTCAACCTTCTCTTCTTCCTCTTCCTTTAACCCTTTCACGTCCAGATCTTTCCTTTGCTATAATAAAATCGTCTGTTGTTAGCCCTAAAATTACGAAAAGTAACTGAATATACCAAATTAGTTAGTCGACAAGGATATTAAACAGGTCAGATCTATAAAATATTGCTTATATTCACTAAAAATCGTCTAATGGTACCCAAATTACAATGGAAATTACGTTCTGGGTCTCAAGGGTTAATGGTCACGAGTAAAAGAACTTTCAACCTCACATACGACTTTCCTCTCCTTAACACTTCACTCCATGCAACACTATCTTTCCTACACTTAACTGAACACACACTTCCTACACTTTACTGAACACACACTTCCTACACTTTACTGAACACACACTTCCTACACTTAACTGAACACACACTTCCTACACTTAACTGAACACACACTTCCTACACTTAACTGAACACACACTTCCTACACTTAAGTGAACACACACTTCCTACACTTTACTGAACACACACTTCCTACACTTTACTGAACACACACTTCCTACACTTTACTGAACACACACTTCCTACACTTAACTGAACACACACTTACTACACTTAACTGAACACACACTTCCTACACTTAACTGAACACACACTTCCTACACTTAACTGAACACACACTTCCTACACTTAACTGAACACACACTTCCTACACTTTACTGAACACACACTTCCTACACTAACTGAACACACACTTCCTACACTTAACTGAACACACACTTCCTACACTTAACTGAACACACACTTCCTACACTTAACTGAACACACACTTCCTACACTTAACTGAACACACACTTCCTACACTTAACTGAACACACACTTCCTACACTTAACTGAACACACTTCCTACACTTAACTGAACACACTTCCTACACTTAACTGAACACACACTTCCTACACTTAACTGAACACACACTTCCTACACTTAACTGAACACACACTTCATACACTTAACTGAACACACACTTCCTACACTTAACTGAACACACACTTCCTACACTTAACTGAACACACACTTCCTACACTTAACTGAAACACACACTTCCTACACTTAACTGAACACACACTTCATACACTTAACTGAACACACACTTCCTACACTTAACTGAACACACACTTCCACACTTAACTGAACACACACTTCACACACTTAACTGAACACAACACTTCACTACACCTTAACTGAACGTACACTTCACACACTTAACTGAACACACACTTCCTACACTTAACTGAACACACACTTCACACGCTTAACTGAACACACACTTCCTACACTTAACTGAACACACACTTCCTACACTTAACTGAACACACACTTCATACACTTAACTGAACACACACTTCCTACACTTAACTGAACACACACTTCCTACACTTAACTGAACACACACTTCACACACTTAACTGAACACACACTTCCTACACTTAACTGAACACACACTTCCTACACTTAACTGAACGTACACTTCACACACTTAACTGAACACACACTTCCTACACTTAACTGAACACACACTTCACACACTTAACTGAACACACACTTCCTACACTTAACTGGAAAAAAATATAGATACAAACTCATTTACTACAGGGAACAAACTTTTTTTTTGCTCCTGGACATAAAACAGCGACATAAAATAACATGTATATCATTAAACTTTGGTATAACAAATTTCACGGCGCCGCTCCCTGTTCCCTTCAATCAGAATTATGTAATGTATGTAAACAGGGGGAATAAAAAGTTGTAATCTAAAGGTTTAACATTTTACAAGTCACTGGCTTTCATCCCTAAACACACATTGAATCAATTTGCACGATGCATTTCAACAGCGTCCACCTGCGCGTGTGTGTGTGTGTGTGTGTGTGTGTGTGTGTGTGTGTGTGTGTGTGTGTGTGTGTGTGTGGTGTGTGTGTGTGTGTGTGTGTGTGTGTGGTGTGGTGTGTGTGTGTGTGTGTGTGTGTGTGTTGTGGATGACTGGTGATCGCTCTGACACACACACACACACAGACACACACACACACGAAAAGAGAGAGAGAGAGAGAGAGAGAGAGAGAGAGAGAGAGAGAGAGAGAGAGAGAGAGAGAGAGAGAGAGAGAAGAGAGAGAGAGAGAGGAGAGAGAGAGAGAGAGATGATTAAAAGTGAGTGGTGACAAATTTACAATCACTAGGTATTTACTAACATTCCTTCCCTCACCACACACACCGCACCACACCACACCCCCCTCCCCCCTAAACGCATACTTCTCAATGGAACCCTCCCCCCCCACCACCCTGCACTGCCCTGCCACCCCTGCCACACCCCGCCATGCCAGGGTTGACCACATGGGCAGGAGTTTGGCCTCGGAGCTAGCATGAAAATGTCGCGAGAAGTTTATGATTTATGGGGTGCTAACATATCAGCCTCAGTGGTGACTCGAGCAGCCCCTGGAATGTCTTTAACCCCCCCCCCTCTTTCTCTCTCTCTCTCTCTCATCTCTTCTCTCTCTCTCTCTCTCTCTCTCCTCTCTCTCACTCTCTCTCTCTCTCAGTTTGGTAGCCTCGAATCTTCACGCATCTCGCTGCATACTCCTGCCCTTGGGTGTTAAGGAATAGGTTCAAGAGACTATACACAAATAAACATATTTGCATACCATTTTATGTGTTATTTTACTCTTCGTGTTACCTAAGCGTTTCACATCCTACAATATCGACATTTCACCTTATTTAGTGTATTCACTTCTACCTTTGTTCTATATATACTTCATACCAGCACAGCTTCTTCTATCCCTGTATTATCGTGTTCAGGGCTATGATGTTTATTTACAGCAGTATGTATCCCTAGGGAACACCAAGGCCCTGTGCTGCCTACGACCCCTCCTCCGGCCTGCCTTGAGTGGTGGCCTCAAGAGGTTATTGGACAACTTTAAGAGGCGCCCCGCACGATCATGGAGGCTGAAAGGAGAAACTAAGAACGTGTTTATTTTGTAGATTTTCAGCTTTGTGCCTCTCGGGCCAAAACGCCTTTCCATTCCATTATTACCCTCGTGTTATTTTGCTGTTGCTGTGTTCAATGAGTTTAATCAATAATATATTATGTCCTCGGCTATAAATTATGTCCTCGGCTATAATATATTATGTCCTCAGCCATAAAATATCTCCTCCGCTATAACATATTATGTCCACGGCTATAATATATTATGTCCTCGGCTACATGTGCTATTATACTCGTGTATTATACTAATACTTGTGTCCTCGGCTATATGTGTGGTCCTGCACCCTGTAATGTTTATATACGTGGCCACAATAACAAAGTGATATGCATCGTAAAGTGGCGTCCATCCATTCCATTCGTTCTATCTATAATAATATAAGCGAAAGTGTGTCTGTATGTGTCTGTCTGTCTGTGTGTCCGCGATAGGTGCCGCCCCCAGTGGCGCAATCCCCTCATATGGCACATTTTTGGAACCGGGTCGACCAGGGGAAGGTTTTAAGCCCACTTATGGGATGATCCGATCACTTTTTTTTTTTTTTTTGCAGCCTATTAGCGAGAATTGTGAAAAAAAGTGGGTTGCGAGAATTGAGGAAACCTTGACGTAGGGTGATGGGTAATGGGTGAGTGAATGGGTGGGGTAATGGGTAATGGGTGTGGGGTGATGGGTGAGTGAATGGGTGGGGGGTGATGGGTGAGGGAATAGATGGGGGGTGATAGGTAATGGGTGAGTGAATGGGGTGTGGTGATGGATAATGGGTGAGTGAATGGGTGGGGGGTGATGGGTAATGGGTGAGTGAATGGGTGGGGGGTGATGGGTAATGGGTGAGTGAATGGGTGGGGGGTGATGGGTAAGGCGTTAATACATACATTTCTACATCCATGATTTCAGGAAAGCTAGAAGGGGCTATCTGGAGAGTCTGTGTCTGGTGGGCCGAAGGCCCACCAATAGCCCTCCGCAGGAGCTAGCCAAAAAGTCCACCCGGAGGGCGGCTTTGCGGCTAGTATTACATAACAGTCCTTAAAAAATAAATGTCCAGGGAAAGGTTGTGAATATTAGGAATTAATACCATAATGCCCACTACCGAAATAATACCATAATGCCCACTACCGAAATAATACCATAATGTCCACTACCGAAATAATACCATAATGCCCACTACCGAAATAATACCATAATACCCACTACCGAAATAATACCATGATGCCCACTACCGAAATATTACTATAATGCCCATTACCAAAATAATACCATAATGCTCACTACCGAAATAATACCATAATGCCCACTACCGAAATAATACCATAATGCCTACTACTGAAATAATACCATAATGCCCACTACCAAAATAATACCATAATGCCCACTACCGAAATAATACCATAATGCCCACTACCGAAATAATACCATAATGCCCACTACCTAAATAATACCATAATGCCCACTACCGAAATAATACCATAATGCCTACTACCGATATAATACCATAATGCCCACTATCGAAATAATACCATAATACCCACTACCGAAATAATACCATAATGCACACTACCGAAATAATACCTTAATGCCCACTACCGAAATAATACCATAATGTCCATTACCGAAATAATACCATAATGCCCACTACCGAAATAATACCATAATGCCCACTACCGAAATAATACCATAATGCCCACTACCGAAATAATACCATAATGCCCACTACTGACATAATACCATAATGCCCACTACCGAAATAATAACATAATGCCCACTACCGGAATAATACCATAATGCCCACTACCGAAATAATACCAAAATGCATCATTTTTAGTAAAAATGGACGAGGACTGCGCAGTAATTTTGGGTAAAAGTGGACGAGTACTGCGCGGTCATTTTTAGTAAAAATAGGTAAGGACTGCGCGGTCATTTTTAGTAAAAATGGACGAGGACTGCACGCTCATTTTTAGTAGAAATGGACGAGGACTGCGCGGTCATTTTTGGTAAAAATGGACGAGGACTGCGCGGTCACTTTTAGTAAAAATGGACAAGGACTGCGCGCACGGCCTAGAAAGAAAGATCAACCCGCCTGCCCCCATAAGCTATTCTCGCTCCCTGTTCACGTGCTCACTGACGTCACAGGCAAGTGCGATGGAGGGGTCGAGGGCAGTTTGGCCGCCAGTCTATCTCTGTCCCGTGACAGAGACACACCACACAGAAGACAGGAAGTAGAGTGCGGGCCGCTACGGCTGCTAACCATGCCTAACAATTATGCCTTCTTAGGTGTATCTATTTTCTCAACTAGATAATCTGGTTAAATACTTGACTCAGAGTACAAGATTTTGATATCTCTAAATGGAGAAGATGTAGGCAGTAGGGTGCGGCCATCCCGGTAAGTAGAGTAAGCGGCGATCTAATAGAAGTTTTAAGTGGATAAATGGATACCATTAAGGCGACGTAGGAAAAGTTCTTACGGCTAGTAAGCTGGGTAAAACAAGAAGTAACGGATTCAAGCTGGAAAAGCGTAATTTAAAAAGGAAATAGGGAAAAACTGGTTCACAAATACGGTGGTGAATGATTGGAATGGACTCAGTCGTCAGGTGGTCAATGCGGAGTCTATTGGGGTCTTTAAAAGGAGTTTGGATAAATTCCTGGATGGGGATGAAAGGTGGATGTAGGTAGTGTTAAGTAACAGGAACTTCCTCATGTAGGTCTCACGACCTCTTGTAGCTTCCTTATTTTCTTATGTTCTTATGACCACTACCGAAATAATGCCATAATAGCCACTACCAAAATAATACCATAATGCGAAATAATACCATAATGCCCACTACCGAAATAATACCATAATGCCCACTACCGAGATAATATTTCAATGCCCTCTACCGAAATAATACCATAATGCCCACTACCGAAATAATACCATAATGCCCACTACCGAAATAATATCATAATGCCCACTACCGAAATAATACCATAATGTCCACTACTGAAATAATAACTTAATGCCCACTACCGAAATAATACCATAATGCCCACTACCGAAATAATACCATAATGCCCATTACCGAAATAATACCATAATGCCCACTACCGAAATAATACCATAATGTTCATTGCCGAAATAATACTCTAATGTCCAGTACCAAAATAATACCAAAATGCCCACTACCGAAATAATACCATAATGCCAACTACCGCAATAAGACCATAATGCCCACTACCGAAATAATACCATAATGTGAAATAATACCATAATGCCCACTACCGAAATAATACCATAATGCCCACTACCGAAATAATACCATAATGCCCACTACCGAAATAATACCATAATGCCCACTACCGAAATAATACCATAATGCCCACTACCGAAATAATACCATAATGCCTACTACCGAAATAATACCATAATGCCCATTACCGAAATAATACCAAAATGCCCACTACCTAAATAATACCATAATGCCCATTACCGAAATATTACGATAATGCCCACTACCGAACCAATACCATAATGCCCACTACCAAAATAATACCATAATGCCCACTACCGAAATAATACCATAATGCCCACTACCGAAATAATACCATAATGCCCACTACCTAAATAATACCAAACTACATAATTTTTAGTAAAAATGGACGAGGACTGCACGGTCATTTTTAGTAAAAATGGACGCGGACTGTGCGGCCATTTTTAGTAAAAATGGACGAGGACTGCGCGGTAATTTATAGTAAAAGTGGACGAGGACTGCGCGCTCATTTTTAGTAGAAATGGACGAGGACTGCGCGCTCATTTTTAGTAGAAATGGACGAGGACTGCGCGGTCTACTTTAGTAAAAATGGACGAGGACTGCGCGCATGGCCTAGAAAGAAAGGTCAACCCGCCTACGGCCATCTGGCTAACACATATATGCAAGGGTTCAGCCAGTGTTTTCTTTGTGTGTATTTAGCAGTGCAGGTTTTATTGTCTGCCGAGGATGCACTCCACTGTCTCGCTATAAAGCTATTACTGCAGTGTTTCAGAGGCGCCAGGATACGTGAGAATATGCGAGTCTACTCTCTCTCTCTCTCTCTCTCTCTCTCTCTCTCTCTCTCTCTCTCTCTCTCTCTCTCTCTCTCTGTCCCGCTAGCCCCACAGCACTCCTCGACACCCTTAATATATATTCCTTGCTTATCTTATTACATTCCTTGTTAGAATAATCCCATTGCCGGTGTAGTGTTTCCGGGCGCGGCTGCCGTAAAACCATGACTCCCGGCGGACATTCTAATTATTCAAATGTTACTCCGGTTTCACTTTCGAGGTCTCGGCTGTGGAGTGCGCTATGCCGTATACAAATGCTCCCGACGCTCTACCTTAGTTGCTGTGGTTAGGTAGATAAACTGTGGTGTTGTGATATTGATATGATGTAGAAGAGGTGTTTTTTCGTGTCATTTTCTATAGTTAGGGTGTATGGGTGGTGTGTTAAAGGTGTTACGGTGAGTTGGCTATTCTTTAGTTGCTGTGGTTAATAGGTAGATAAACTGTGGTGTTGTGATATTGATATGATGTAGAAGAGGTGTTTTTTCCTTGCATTTTCTATAGTGAAGGTGTATGGATGGTGTATTGTGGGTTTTATGGTGAACTGTGGTGTAGTGTTGTTGTGTTGTGGTGCTGCCAGACGAGTCACAGTTGGAGTCAAGTACACTCTTACAAAAAAGAAGGGTAGGAAAAGGGTAGAAAAAGGGTGTTTGTAGTGATGAAATACTGCTACCCTTTTTCTACCCTGACAAATATACCCTTTTGCAACCCTAAATATACCCTTTTCTAACCCCAAATATATCCTTTTCCAGCCCTCTCGTCTAAAAAGGGTAGATAAAGGGTAGATGAAGGGTATAATCGGCAGCATCTACCCTCCAGCCTGGACTTAATATACCCCTCATTTCTGAGAGTGTAGTGGTGGTGATGTGTGGAATATATAACGTAAAAGAGGGGGAAGGAGGGGGATGTTGGGGTTAAAATGCTCTGAATTCTATGTGATGATACTGTATATAGACGGTGCAAGTAAATCATAATATAATACTATACACAGCGGATATTGAAGTGATTATATACTTGTAGAGTTACTAAGCAGTCTTTCTAAAGTCAGAATCAACATAAGAGTTTTTTGGCGGCAAATACAACGCGTTACTAAAATAAGAGAAATAAATTTGCTGTGTCATGAGAACCAGACTTTGAGGTGAAATTTAAGTGAATATAAGTGTCGCTGCGGCGTAAACCGTAGACATTCCGTTGAAAAAATAAAGTGGGGTGCAAAACAATACTATAATAAGACAGCCGACGGAACACAGCAAGGTTTAAGATGTCCTAACAACAACAAAAAATTGGTGCTGAATAACTTTACCTCGAGGCAGACCGATAGACAAAGAGACAGGCAGACAGTATAAGCATTGCATTACATCATCACCACACTACAAGGCTTTTTAACGTCCTTACAACAACGAAAGACAGACAGGCAAACAGAGAGACAGACAGAAAGGCAAGCACACAAACAGACAGAGAGACAGACAGAAAGGCAAGCACACAAACAGACAGAGAGACAGACAGACAGGCAAGCACACAAACACAGAGAGACAGACAGACAGGCAAGCACACAAACAGACAGAGAGACATACAGACAGGCAAGCACACAAATAGACAGAGAGACAGACAGACAGGCAAGCACACAAACAGACAGACAGGCAAGCACACAAACAGACAGAGAGACAGACAGACAGGCAAGCACACAAACAGACAGACAGGCAAGCACACAAACAGACAGAGAGACAGACAGACAGGTAAGTACACAAACAGACAGAGAGACATACAGACAGGCAAGCACACAAACAGAGAGACAGACAGACAGGCAAGCACACAAACAGACAGAGAGACAGACAGAAAGGCAAGCACACAAACAGACAGAGAGACAGACAGACAGGCAAGCACACAAACAGAGAGACAGACAGACAGGTAAGTACACAAACAGACAGAGACATACAGAAAGGCAAGCACACAAACAGACAGAGAGACAGACAGAAAGGAAAGGCAAGCACACACACAGACAGAGAGACAGGCAAGCACACAAACAGACAGAGACAGACAGAAAGGCAAGCACACAAACAGACAGAGAGACAGACAGAAAGGCAAACACACAAACAGACAGAGAGACAGACAGAAAGGCAAGCACACAAACAGACAGAGAGACAGACAGAAAGGCAAGCACACAAACAGACAGAGAGACAGACAGAAAGGCAAACACACACACAGACAGAGAGACAGACAGAAAGGAAAGCACACAAACAGACAGAGAGACAGGCAAGCACACAAACAGACAGAGAGACAGACAGAAAGGCAAACACACACACAGACAGAGAGACAGACAGAAAGGCAAGCACACAAACAGACAGAGAGACAGGCAAGCACACAAACAGACAGAGAGACAGACAGAGAGACAGACAGAAAGGCAAGCACACAAACAGACAGAGAGACAGACAGAAAGGCAAGCACACAAACAGACAGAGAGACAGACAGAAAGGCAAACACACACACAGACAGAGAGACAGACAGAAAGGCAAGCACACACACAGACAGAGAGACAGACAGAAAGGCAAACACACAAACAGACAGAGAGACAGACAGAAAGGCAAGCACACAAACAGACAGAGAGACAGACAGACAGGCAAGCACACAAACAGACAGAGACACAGACAGACAGGCAAGCACACAAACAGACAGAGAGACACAGACAGGCAAGCACACAAACAGACAGAGACAGACAGACAGGCAAGCACACAACAGACAGAGAGACAGACAGACAGGTAAGTACACAAACAGACAGAGACATACAGACAGGCAAGCACACAAACAAACAGAGAGACAGACAGACAGGCAAGCACACAAACAGACAGAGAGACAGACAGAAAGGCAAGCACACAAACAGACAGAGACAGACAGACAGAGACATACAGAAAGGCAAGCACACAAACAGACAGAGACAGACAGAAAGGCAAACACACAAACAGACAGAGAGACAGACAGAAAGGCAAGCACACAAACAGACAGAGAGACATACAGAAAGGCAAGCACACACACAGACAGAGAGACAGACAGAAAGGCAAGCACACACACAGACAGAGACAGACAAGCACACAAACAGACAGAGAGACAGACAGAAAGGCAAGCACACACACAGACAGAGACACAGACAGAAAGGCAAGCACACACACAGACAGAGACAGACAAGCACACAAACAGACAGAGACAGACAGAAAGGCAAGCACACAAACAGACAGAGAGACAGACAGAAAGGCAAGCACACACACAGACAGAGACAGACAAGCACACAAACAAACAGAGACAGACAAGCACACAAACAAACAGAGACAGACAAGCACACAAACAAACAGAGACAGACAAGCACACAAACAAACAGAGACAGACAAGCACACAAACAAAGAGAGACAGACAAGCACACAAACAAACAGAGACAGACAAGCACACAAACAAACAGAGACAGACAAGCACACAAACAAACAGAGACAGACAAGCACACAAACAAACAGAGACAGACAAGCACACAAACAAACAGAGAGACAGACAGACAAGTAAGTACACAAACAGACAGAGAGACAGACAGAAAGGCAAGTACACAAATAGACAGAGAGACAGACAGACAGACAGATAGACAGTCAGACAGACAGGCACACAGACAGACAGAGAGACAGACAGATAGCCAAGCATGCACGCAAACAGATAGACAGATAGACAGTCAGACAGGCAAGCACACAGTCAGACAGACT
>JACEEZ010010701.1:0-5000 GCA_016584305.1 Chionoecetes opilio | reverse complement strand
TGAATTATATTAAAACTGCAAGAAAAGATGCCAGAAATATTTCGTAGAGTACGCAGAGAGCGAATTTCATCTTCCTGTGAGACTCAAGCACAATTGTCGAGCCACACTCACACTCTCTCTCTCTCTCTCTCTCTCTCTCTCTCTCTCTCTCTCTCTCTCTCTCTCTCTCTCTCTCTCTCTCTCTCTCTCTCTCTCTCTAGTACAGACGCGGCGTGAAAAGGTGTCCGTATACCCAAACAGTGAGGTATATACACTCTCTCTCTCTCTCTCTCTCTCTCTCCTCTCTCTCTCTCTCTCTCTCTCTCTCTCTCTCTCTCTCTCTCTCTCTCTCTCTCTCTCTCTCTTCTCTCTCTTTCTTCCCCTTTTATCTCTTTCATTCTGTCGAGTTTTTTCATTCTTTTTTTTCTCGTTGTATTTATCTTATTTCTGTTTCTCTTAACATTCACTTGTTAAAAAAACGAAGAAAATTAAAGTTGCCAAGCCGTACCAAATAAGAGAAAAAAAGAGCCTCAAATTCACATCTAATACATACATTCACAAATAAAATCGAAGAAGGAAGAGTAGAAATAATAACAACAAAAAAACATCGACTTTTTCAAACCAGCACCTTATTTTCATTGTTCGCTTCTGCCAGACGTCTCATCACAGGGGTGGAGGAGAGGTGGAGAAATGGAAGGGTGGATGGAGGGGATGGAGGTGGGGAAAAGATGGTGGGGTTGGAAGTGGAGGAATGATGTAAGGGATGGAAGTGGAAAAAATATGGAGTAAATGGAAGTGGAGAAAAGAAGGAGGGGATAGAGGCGGAAGAAAGGTGGAGGGGTATTGGAGGAAAGGTGGAGGAAAGTTGGGGGGTGAAGGAAAGGTGGAGGGAAAAAATAATGGTTTCTTCCCTTCATCGAGATTTTTGCTTCATGTCTATTCCAAAAAGTCTATAAAAGCTCCGGTATAACATGGCGCTATTAATTAAGGCTTCGTAGTTTTTCGAAAGGGTTATGACTAAAAATAAAGTTTCATTGTTTTTATAGCTTGTAACTTGTTGGGAGGAAAGCTATACGTGAGGGAATAGCTCGCTCTCTCTCTCTCTCTCTCTCTCTCTCTCTCTCTCTCTCTCTCTCTCTCTCTCTCTCTCTCTCTCTCTCTCTCTCTCTCTCAAATGAAGCCAACATGTGACGACGGACTACAAGATCACAACGAAGAATCCGTCAGTGTGTGTGTGTGTGTGTGTGTGTGTGTGTGTGTGTGTGTGTGTGTGTGTGTGTGTGTGTGTGTGTGTGTGTGTGTTGTGTGTGTGTGTGGTGTGTGTGTGTTGTGTATGTGTATGTGTGTGTGTGTGTGTGTGTGTGTGTGTGTGTGTGTGTGTGTGGTGTGTGTGTGTGTGTGTGTGTGTGTGTGTGTGGTGTGTGTGTGTTGTTTGTGTGTGAAGGAAGCTTTGAAGAGTGAATGCGGTGAATGATAGTAAACATGGGTGTGGGTTGGGGGCGCGTGGGTTGGGGGGTGAGTTGGAGCGTGGGTTGGGGGCGTGAGGGGGCGTGGGTTGGGGGCGTAGTTTGGGGGGGCGTAGGTTGGGGGCGTGGGTTGGGGGCGTGGGTAGGTGGCGTGGGGGAGCATGGTTTGGGGGCGTGAGGGGGCGTGGGTTGGGAGGCGTGGGTCGGGGCATGGGTTGTGGGCGTGGGTTGTGGAGTCTGGTCGGGTGTTAATTTCGTAGCGTCAACATGTAACGGGTCGCTATTTTGGTGGGCGCCGCAGGTAATTTTCCCGACGCACCGCCATTCGTTCGGCGAGGCAGGTAAATATTTGTTAGTGTGATGGGACGCCAGTGTGTGTGTGTGTGTGTGTGTGTGTGTGTGTGTGTGTGTGTGTGTGTGTGTGTGTGTGTGTGTGTGTGTGTGTGTGTGTGTGTGTGTGTGTGGTGTGTGTGTGTGTGTGTTGTTGCGAGGGTTGTTTTGTTGGTGTTTGGCCTGGTCTTGTTTTACGATTTATCTGTGTATCCTCTGTCTTCTCACTATCTTCTCTATCTCTCTGTCTCTCCTCTCTCTCTCTCTCTCTCTCTCTCTCTCTCTCTCTCTCTCTCTCTCTCTCTCTCTCTCTCTCTTCTCTCTCTCTCTTCTCTCTCTCCTCTCTCTCTCTCTCTCTCTCTAAGTCACTACTCTCCTTATATATTACTTTACTATCAGTTCTTTCCTTTCCCTCACACTTCAGTTTCTACCATATAACTATGCTTCTAACACTTATATAACTTTCCTTGAAGTAATACCGCCCCCTCTGCCTTATCCTTAACACCATGTAAAAGTATAGTAGTAGTAGTAGTAGTAGTAGTAGTAGTAGTAGTAGTAGTAGTAGTAGTAGTAGTAGTAGTAGTAGTAGTAGTAGTAGTAGTAGTAGTAGTAGTAGTAGTAGTAGTAGTAGTAGTAGTAGTAGTAGTAGTTATAGTAGTAGTATCTGACTGGATCACCATATTCCTGTCAATAAATATACCTTTAAAAACACTTATAATATACCTTATCTATTATAAACTACTCTTCCACATCTTCCTACTATTTCCACATTCTGATATACAACTCCCCCGCCACACCCTTCGTCCACTATCACTCCTTTACTTGCTCCTTTACTTATTACCTATCCTGCCCCTCTTAACGCTAACACACCTGCCCTTCTCAAGCACTTAGTTCCTATTTACCTGTCCGATAGGTAACCCGCATACTGATTAGTTGATAATGAGCGTGGGATACTGAGTGCGAAACTATGAAAAATTTGAAAAACAGATGGAGCAAATATGAAGAAAAAGAGCTGTGAAGGTTGGTACTAATACTAATTATTACTTAGAAGGAATATAAAAAGAAGAAAAGAGATGCAGGACTAAAATGAAGGAGACAATAAAGTGATAGAAGTATGAAAAAGGAGGTAAGATAATGCAAAACAAAGGAGGGTATGTAAGGAATGAATGAAGGGGAGGAAGGAAGGGAATTAGTGAAGGGGAAGGAAGAGAAGTACTGTAGGGAAGGGAAGGGGAGGAAGGAAGGGAATTAGTGAAGGGGGAGGAAGGGAAGTAGTGAAGGGAAGGGGAGGAAGGAAGGGAATTAGTGAAGGGGGAGGAATGAGAATGTAGGAAGGGAAGGGGGAAGGAAGGGAATTAGTGAAGGGGGAGGAAGGGAAGAAGTGAAGGGAAGGGAGAAAGGAAGGGAATTTGTGAAGGGGGAGAAGGGAAGTAGTGAAGGGAAGGGGAGGAAGGAAGGGAAGCAGTGAAGGGGGAGGAAATGAAGAACTGTAGGGAAGGGAAGGGGAGGAAGGAAGGGAATTAGTGAAGGGGGAGGAAGGGAAGAGTGAAGGGAAGGGGAGGAAGGAAGGGAATTAGTGAAGGGGGAGGAAGGGAAGTAGTGAAGGGAAGGGAGGAAGGAAGGGAAGTAGTGAAGGGGGAGGAAGGGAAGAAGTGAAGGGAAGGGGAGGAAGGAAGGGAAGTAGTGAGGGGGGAGGAAGAAGAATGTAGGAAGGGAGAGGAGGGAATTAGTGAGGGGAGGAAGGGAGAATGAAGGGAAGGGGAGGAAGGAAGGGAAGTAGTGAAGGGGAGGAAGGGTAAAGAAGGACATTGGGTCTGAGGTGTAGTGAGGGGGAGAGAGACCTTGGGTCACTGCTGTTTAGGGAGCGACCAATATACACACTCCCTAAAATCCCCTCCTCCTCCTCCTCCTCCTCCTCATTCTCTCTTCCTTCACGGTCCCCTCCTGAGTTCTGGCCCCCTCCTTCCCCTTCAACAAACAGCCCAGGCCTCCCCTCCCCCCATCCCTCACTGATCCACCTGAGATGGTTTTAATGTCAGCCCACGATCTCTTCCGCCTTTTGGTGAGAGGACCCGCAGGACAACACCTCAGGAATACAGAGTGAAGAGGAGGAGGAGGAGGAGGAGGAGGAGGAGGAGGAGGAGGAGGAGGAGGGGATAGAAGAGGAGGAGGTGGACGACGAGGAGGAGGAGGAGGAAGAGGAGGAGGGGAAGGAGAAGGAGGAATAATAACATAGGAATACATAGGAATAACAGATACCAGGACATAGGAATACATAGGAATAACAGATACCAGGACATAGGAATACATAGGAATAACAGATACCAGGACATAGGAATACATAGGAATAACAGATACCAGGACATAGGATACATAGGAAACAGATACCATGGACATAGGGAATACATAGGAATAACAATACCAGGACAAAAGGAATACATAGGAATAACAGATACCGCAGTTGGTAATAGGATACATAGGAATAACAGATACCAGTGACAATAGGAATACATAGGAACTAACAGATACCAGGACAGAATACATAGGACACACAGATACAACATAGGCAATACATAGGAATAACAGAATAGGACATAGGAATGGACATATGGAATAACAAATACCAGGATAGATACATAGGAATAACAGATTACCGACATAGAATACATAGGAATAACAGATTACCAGGACATAAAACATGTACACTCTTGGTATAACGAGGGAGTCTGCTGAACTACATCAACGACTAGAACTAATTGCTGATATCAACTACATGTAAGAGGAATTGAAAGGATACATGTCCTAAAAGATGGACTTGATTTCGTAGTGAGAATAAGGAGGAGGAGAAATTCTAGTACATAAAATCCTACTCTAATAGTTGATACCTGCTTTGTTTGGCTAGACGTGTTCATGATAGTATTTGAGTGTAAACGGGTGTGGGGAAAGTTTACTCCCGCGAATAGACAAAGACACAAGACCAACATAACACAGACCAAGAATAACGAATAGACACTAGATTGGCAGAGGAGGATCAATATTTCCCCAGTGATAAAGGGGGGATTAGTCTTTGAGTACAGACAGCGCATTTTATCTTAACTTGTCATCGTAAATTTAGTAGCATTTCCATGAGTGATCGTGTTGCATTAGTTCTGCGAGAATTCAAGGCAAAGGGTAACGTACTTCTATTCCGTCTATTGTGCATATTCCGCCCGAAAATGTACTATT
>JACEEZ010010700.1:50000-67400 GCA_016584305.1 Chionoecetes opilio | reverse complement strand
GGGGGGGCAGTATTTTGGTATTTTGGGTAGTATTAGTATTTTAAGTATATAGTGAGGTAGTATTTAGAGTAGTAGTAGTAAGTGGTGGTGTAGTAGTGGGTGAGTATTAGTTGGGGCTATTTTATTAGGTAGTAAGTGGTGGTGGAGTTTAATTTTTTGGGGGGGGGCAGTGGGGTAGTATGTAAGTGGGGTTGATAGTGGTGGGGGCAGTAGTGGCAATAGTAGGTATATTAGTGGGTGGTGGCATTGGGGGGGTTGAAAGGGTTTAATTAGTGGGTCGATCATACAATCGAACACAACTGTTGCCTGGAAAACCAAATTTGATAAAAATTTCGGGGGGAGGTATGCGCTTATGAGTGCCCCCCCCCCCTATTTTTCTTCGTTTTCCAAAACTATTACATTTTTGTCTATTTTTGTATTTTTTAATTCTGGATAACCTGTCTACTTTTTTAAAGTTATTATATTTAAAAACCCTGATTTATAAAATTTTAAATGGAAAATTTTTCGATGTGAATGGAAATTTGAGGGAAAGGGTTTTTGAGAAGTGGACATGAAAGTGAAGGGTGTGAGGTTAAAAAAGCAAAAGTGGCGAGTTGCAATGGATGGGGTGGGTAGGGGAATTGGGGGAAAATGGTTGGCGGGGACTTTAAAAAACGACTGAATTGGGGGGGGGCAAAGAGAGAAAAATTGGGGAAAAGTGTATAGGCCCGCCTTTTTAACCAAGCCTTTTAGGGACGGGGATCAGGAGGGGGGAGGGAGGGGAGAAAAGGGGGTGGGGGGGAGAAAAGGGGAGGGGGGAGAAAAGGGGGAGGAAAAAAGGTGGAGGGAAAAAAGGTTTGGGGGGGGGGGTTTGGGGGGGGGGGGGGTGGGGGGAAGGGAGAAAGGGGTTGAAGGAGGGGGGGAAAAGGAGGTTGGGGAAGGAAAAAAAGGTGGGGGGAGGCCAGAAACGGTTGGGGGGGGGAGAAAAAGAGGGGGAGGGAGAAGGAGGGTCAGCAGGCCACCCAAAAACCCTTTTAAAAACCAATCGTGAAACCCGGCCGCGTAGAAATACCCAATAAAGAGCGGCAGTCAAACCTCTCCTTGGGGGGTCGATTTTAAGGGGCGATCAACTCTGTAATCCCATCATAAACAAAAAAAGAAAAAAAGGCCCCCGTTTCAACCCTTTCTATTATTTCCCTTTTTTTTATTTGTTCCTTCGCCGCGTCGAGTCTTAAACCCATACCACGGGAGGTCAGTTTTTCCCTTCAGTTCCATTTAGGGCGCCACGTCTTTTATGCTTCAGTTATGGCGAGCTTGACCCGATTTTTTTCCTCTCATCCCATCTCTCATCTCGTTCCTCCTCCCAACACCTATATACCCTCCTCCCCTATTTCTTCCCTTAACCCACCATTTACATCCCTTTTTTTTCCTTTGCCGAGATGTGTTGTATTGGTTTTGTCTACCCCTTTTTGGAGATAAAACCAAAAAACCTCCGTTCTTTTTTTTTTATTTTCCCCCGTTTTCTGTTGCGATGGGGGCTGACTTATGGTCTAGATCTCACTTGATTCATATGCAGTGCTTTATCTGTTAACTAGTCTTTTTTTTTTTCTCTTCTCTCTCTCTCTCTCTCTCTCTTCTCTTCTCTCCTCTCTCTCTCTCTCTTTTCCCTCTCCTCTCTCTCTCTCTCTCTCTCTATTATATTATATATAAAAAAAATATTATAATTATATATATATACAGTCCCGCAGTCATATGGAACTCTATAATGCCTAAATATTTAATAAAAAAACCTTTGTCACCTCCACTAATGAAAAACGTTAATTTAATTCACCTTTTTTAAGAAAATTTTTTAAAACCCGAGTTCACGTCAATTTTAAACCCACCGCCCCCCCCTCCCTCTTTTTCCTCCCTCCTCCCTCCCTTCCTTCCTTTTCCCATTCCCCGTATTCCCTCCTTTCCCTGTTCCCCTTTTAACAACAACAGCACGACGAGGGGACGATATTTTTTTTAAAATTTTTGACGATACGGCAGTTCTTTTTTTTTTGCTCGCATCCTCTCTGTTTTTTTTTTTTTTTCTGATGGAAAGGGAAAATAAATTAAATGAGGGTGTAGAAATGTTTACTTTTCTTTTATTTTTCCTCAGTATAATATGAACTTCAGTGGGGGTGTGTGCGGTGGCTGTGTGTGTAGGGTTGTATGTGTGGTGTTGTGTGTGATGTGTTTTGTGTGTGTGTATGTGCGTGTGCGTGTGCGTGTGTGTTTTTAAGGGCATTGCCCTCTAAAGATATTTTTAAGGAAGAGAGAGAGAGAGAAAAAGAGAGAAGAGAAGAGAGAGAGAGAGGAAGAGAAGAGAGAGAGAAGGAGAGAGAGAGAGAGAGAAAAAAGGGAGAAGGAGAGAAGAGAAGAGAGAGAAAAAGGGAAAAGAGGAGAAGAAGGGGAGAGGAGAATAACAAGGGAAAATTCGACCTTTGATGACCCATTTTGTTCTCGAAGCTTTTTGGGTTTTGGGACAAAAACGGGGCGGGGCAGAAAAATGAAGGGGGAGAAAGAGGCAAGATGAACCTAAGATAAAAGGGGGAGGATAAATATATGTAAAAGAGACAAGAGAAAAAGGGGGAAGAGGAGAGGGGAAAAAGAAAGAGAGGGGAGAGGAGAGAGAGAGAGAAGAGAAGAGAGGAAAAGGAGGAAAAAGGGGAGAGAGAGAGAGAGAGAGAGGGAAGAGAAGAAGAGGAGAGAGAGAAAGGGGGAAAAGGACTTTCTTTAAGTGAGGCAGGACAGGGCGAGCAAAGAACATATGGGGTGGAGGAAACACAAGAGGTGGGTTTGAGGCAGGTCGCGGAGGAAGTAGGAGGCAGGAGCGAGGAGGCGGGGCATTTGGGAGAGTAGTCTCTTAGGGCGGGGCGGGGGGGCCTGGGGGGGGCGGTGCGGGGCGGGTGAGGGGGGGCTGAAAGAAGCCGATCCTAAATGCCCTGGTTCGTCAGAGCTTTGCGTCCCGTGCCTTCTTTCCCTTTCTCCTCCTCCCCTTCCTTGGGCCCTCCAACTTTTCCCCCCCCTTTCCCTTCCCTTCTTCCCTCCATTTATCTCCCTTTCCCTTTTTTCCTCCACTTTTTTCCCCCTTTTCCCTTCTTTCCCCATTATTCCCTTTCCCTTTTCCCTCCATTTCTCCCTTTCCTTCTTGTCCTCCTTTTCCCTTCTCCTTTCCCCCCTTTCTTTCCCCCTTTTCTTCACTTCTCCCCTTCGTTTACTCCCTTTTACCCCCTAGCTAAACCCATTTGTTTTCACTTAATATTTTTCAGTCTTGTTTGTCCCTTTCCTCCCGTATTGTATTATGTTCACTTCAGCCATGCTTTGTGATTTCTGGGTTTTTTAAGCCAGCAAAATTGGTATTTTAAGCGATGATTGATTTTCTAACCTTTTACTTGGGGCGGGGTTTTAAATTTTTTCTTTCTGCGTGTTCCTCAGGGCGTTTGCAGGTAGTTTAAAGCGTTTTTTTAGCGCCCTTGATTCCCTTTCTCTGCCCTCGTCATAGTTTTATATCTGGAGTAAATTATTATTTTCATTTTTAATTTATTTTCCACCCCTCCCTCCCTTGTATAGGACATGTTAAAAACTTTTCAGAAATTTTTTTCCCTCTTTAAAACCCCCTTTTCCCCTTCCTCTTTCCCAGTTTCTTTTTCCCATGCTTTTAGCTCTCCCCTTACACTACTTATTAAAAACCATACTTTCCTAAAATGTTTAATGCTTCCTCTATATTCATACTTTTACATTAACTGCCCACAGGCCTGTAGGCACAAAAGTTATAAAAAAAAAAAAAAAAAAAAAAAAAAAAAAAAAAAAAAAATTTAAAAGTATAAATTTAAAAAATTGGGTTTTTTTTAAAAAAAAAAAAAAAAAAAAAAAAAAACTTTTTTTTATTTTTCGGCCAGTTTTTTTTTTTTCATTTGTTTTGCTTTTTTTCTTTTATTCCTTTTTCTCTCTCCCTCTCTTTTTCTCTCTCTCTCTCTCCTCTCTCTCTCTCTCTCTCTCTCTCTCTCTCTCTCTCTCTCTCTCTCCCTTTCTCCCCTTTTCCTCTCTCTCCTCTCCTCTCTCTCTCTCTCTTTTCTCTCCTCTCTCTCCTTTTCTCTTCTCCCTCAAAATCTTTTTTTAAACTTCTTTCGTTTCCCCACTTCTTTCCCCTCTTTGGGCTCATCTCTTTTTCCCCCCCTGTTTTTTCCCTCTCTTCCACTCCCTTTTGTTTTTTTTCTTTTCCCTAGGTAGTTTTTCCGCACTCTTTCCCATTTTTTTCTCCTCTTCCCATTCCTTGTTCCCTTTCTTTCACTCCAAAATCTTTATCCCCCCCGACCAACCACCACACACACACACACACACACACACACCACACCACACACCACACACACACACACACCCCACACACACACACCCCCACACACAACACCCGTAGTGTAGTGGTTAGACGCTCGATTCACAACCGAGAAGCCCCCGGGAATCCCCGGGCGGAGGGGGAAAACAGAGGGGGTGTTTCCTTAAGACCCGAGCCCTTCCACCCAGCGTGAATGGGTACCGGGTGCTAGGGGTTTGGACCCGCTCCCCGGGGGGGCTGGCTTCGGCCAAAAAACAAAGCACTAAGGGTGAATTAAAAGTTGAAAAGGGACGGGGCCTACGAGCGTTGCTCTGGCCCCCGTAAAAAACAACTAAGAATGGGGAAAAAACACACACACACAACACCCACTCACAACACAATCACCACCTTCCCACACCCAAACCCCACACATAACACACCCAAAAACCCCACCCAAACCCACACACCACAAACCACAAACACACACAAACACACACACACACAAAAAACACACACACACACACAACACACACAAAACCCCCACAAACACCACACACACACACACCCCCACACACACACACACCCCCCAAACCCCACACCCACAAAACACACACACACCCCACACACACCCCACACAAAAACACACACAAACACAAAACACCCAACCACAAATACACCCCCACACAATACACACACACACACACAAACACCCCCACCCAATACAACACAACACACAAAACCCCACACCAAACACACAACCCAACACAAAAACACCAATACACACACACACACACACACACACACACAAAACAAACCCCCAACACAATGCCACCACACAATCACACAACACCCAACACACACACCCAAACAACACACAACACCCACAACACACACAAACACACAACACACACAAACACACACACCACACGGGAAACAACATGGCCAAACACATAACAGAGACACATTACATTATCACAGGACGTTTTTCTCTTGCCATTAAACGAGGAGCTTCGTGTCCAACAGGTCTTTATCAGGCACGTGGGGGTAACAGGGGTGTGGGTGGGGTTGGGTCATTAACCCATGGTCTTGTCCAAAGCGTGTCAGACTCGCAATCACCAGTTTTTACACTCCCCGGGGCGAGCTTTTAATCATTATTACCCCATTTGGGTAATGCTGGGACCTCCGCACCACACCCCCTCCCCTTTTCCCCAAGGGGGACATAACCGCCCCCAATTTTTCATTGAAAAATTCCCCGGGGGTGGGGGTTGGGGGGGTGGGATGGGGTTTTGGTGAGGTGGGTGGGTGTGGGTGGGGTGGGGTTGTGGGGGGTTTGGTGTGTGTGTGGTGTTGTGTGTGGTGTCCCGGTCCGTGTTAGTGGTGGTGGTGTGTTGCGTGTGTGTGTTGCGTGTTTTTTTGATTTGGAAAAAAAATTTGAAAGTTTTTAAAAAGGGGTTCAAAAACAGGAGAATTTTTAATATCAGATATAAATAAGAGAATGTAAAAGATCTGAATTAATTTTTGAAGGTAAAATTTTCAGTATTTCACATTAATGAACAAAAAGAAAAAAAAGTGAAAAAAAAAAGGTCATAGAGCAAAACCCTTTTCATATAAAAAAGAGGGAGCAAAGTAGAATTGAAAAAATAAAATTAAGTCTAATTTCACCGTGGCCTACAAAAAAAAAAAATAAAAAAAAAAGAAAAAGCAAAAAAAATTAGATTTAAAAAAAAACGAAAGGAAAAAGGGAAAGATGGGGGGATACCATGTTGCGCGGGCCCTTCCCCCCCCCCGGGGTCTCTCCGTGGCATTTTGCCCTTTTAGCCTGTGGGGGTGAGAAACCCCTTATCCCGGGACATAAGATGCCAAGGGCATATGTGACATCCCGGGTTTACCCAGTTTTCCTTCCCCAGGTTTCCCAGGTAGCCTTTTAAAAACCTCGAAAGGGGGGCGAATGCTGGGGTTTGGTGGTCGGGCAACAACCAATTCATAATGCTCAAGGAAAAAAAAAATTTTATATATAAACTTTTTAAAAAGAGAGATACCTGACAGGGAAAAAATGTCAAACTAAACCAACACAAACATCAACAACTAATGATGCATCAAGAAAATCACAAAAATGTTTACCTTTATGAGCCACCTCGACCCCCCCTTCACGGTAAGAGAGGGGAGAGAGAAGAGAGAGAGAGAGAGAGAGAGAGAGAGAGAGAAGAGAGAGAGAAGAGAGAGAAAGAGGAAAAGGGGAAAGGGGAAAAGAAGAGAAAAGGAGAGGACCCCCTCATCGGGAAATTGTTTTTAAAAGGTTTCCCTCGGTAAGGATAAAAATAAACACGTCCTTCAGGGATAAAAGGGGGGAGGAGGAGGGGGAGGGGAAGGAAGGGAAAAGGGAAGATAAGAGGGAAAAGGAAGAGGGAAAAAGAGGGAAAGGGAAAAAGGGGGGGTGGGGAGGGTTGAGTGGGCCAGAAAACGTAAAAAAAAATTTGTTGACCCAAAAACTTCGTGGCTTCAAACCTTTAATTGGAAACACCCCCACCCATCACCACCACCCCCACCACAGTAAAAAATATAACAATACTACCACCCCCATGCGCTACTTTCTACTACTACTAATACTATATAATATACTACTACTACTATATATACTATACTACATACTACTACTACTGCTCTGCTGCTGTGCTTTTAGGCGGGTGCTGGCGGGGGGGGAGGGTCCCGTCAGCTGTGAGAGAGAGCCAGGTTGATGGGGCTCGCCCCGCCCCCCCCCCCCCCTGAACGGCACGCACTCCCGACCCAGGGCCCCGGGGCCTTCCCTCCCCTTCCCTTTTGGTCAACCCATGGATCCCAAGAAACCCAACGTAAAAATGTAAAAAAGTAATAAGTAGTAAGGGGGACATACCCCTATTATTTTTTTTTTCCTCCCTTTGAGATGGCGCCTGGGATTTTCCTTTTTTTTACAGTCGCAATGAAAAAACTCAGCGACTAAAATAACGGCCCAATCATGATAAATAAAGATACCATAAACCCTTTTTAAACACCCTTTCCCTTGAAAAAAATGGTTCTAAATTCACTAAAACTTAGAACAGGGGGGCCCGTGGGGAGCTAGTAGTGACCCACTGCATTGCAACCCTAACATACCCCATTTCCCAGTTATTATCCTGATGGTTTGAAAACACAAACAGTGAGGGCCATTTTTCAATTTTAAGATGAATATTAGAAGTCTCCCAAGAAACCGGCAGATTTTTTTGGACCAATGCTTGAAAAAATTTAGTGTAAATTTTGAGTTATGGGATTCTCTGAAACAAACGGAAAGATTTATTTTCTTTGTATGATATCCCAGGATAAATTTGTATGCAATGAACGGGGGACAGAAAGGTGGAGGGGGGGCATGTTGTAGCAAATCTTTAAATTCATGTGTGTTCCCTGACTGCTGTATGATAGAGAAACATTTTGAATTTGCTCGGGAAAATAAGTTGCAGTGAAAAGGAGACAAATTTTTATAGTTTTGTATAAGCCCACCAAAGGGGAAAACATCTTAATTCTCAATGCTTTTGATCTTTTTTGATTTCATTGAATTTTAAGAATTTTACTTTGTTTATTTTTTGGGGACGGGAAAATCTGGATTATTTAAAATTTAAAGTGACCCTGGGTAATGGATTCATAAAGTAATGTACCCCCATGGATGTTTCCCTAAAAACGAAACCTACTAAGTAACTGACAATATGTACATTAATAGATCAATATGGGCCTCCTATCGGAGAAAAAATTAAAAACTTATTTATACACGGACTAAGGGTTTCATTTTCCCAGTTTACTCACAATTGTTCGAAAATTTAAATTATAAAAATCCCCAGCTATATACAAAGAGGTGCCGTCTGAGATAAAACACAAAAATTTTTAAGGGTGACAGAAAATAAAAAATTTGGATACAGATTTTAAAATTTTAATGACCAAATGGGGCTTTTGATAAATTCTTATCTTACAATGAAAAATTTCCCAAAATTGTTTTCCCACTAAGAAAGGTTAAGTTTAATAAAAAAATATTAAAAGCCCTCATATTATTTGGGTTTACGAAACAGTATCCGAGAAAAGCACAGACTGGAAAGATTGGGCCAAAGGCCTTTTAAAACATATGGACTTCGTTTATAGAAAATACGGAACAAGCTGTAACCCTTTGGTGTTGCCAAAAAAATAATTATCAAAAGATATTAAAATTTGAAAAGGGAAATGTTAAATCAACAGGGGACGTTTAAACAATTTGAGGGCAGGAAAAATGGAGACACAGTAATGAAAAAAAACTGAAAAATGACATTGTCTTGCTGAAAAATATTTCAAAAAATCATTTTTTTGAATTACCAGAAAAAAAAAATAAATATCCCCAAAGAATTCAATTAAATTTCACAAACTATTTTTTTAAAAACCCGCAGAAAAAGTCATTGATTTGTTCCCGTTACCCAAAAAGGAAGTTTAAACAAAACACCTTAAGTCCTGAAAAACACAGCAGCAGGCTATGATACATCCCCCCCAATCCCTCCGACACAAAAGCTCATAATTGAGTCCCACTACTCATGTCATTAAAACCGTGTTTTAAGGAAGGATGTTTCCCAGAAAACTAAAAAAAGCAAAAGTAATTTTCCCTCCCTAAATCAGGGGATAAAGGGGATGAAAACAATTAAGGGCCCAAAATCTATTTTACCATAATAAGTAAATTTTTTGAAAACTATTGTAAAAAGATTTAGGGATTTTTGGAAAAATTTTAAATTGTTTTTTGAATATCGTTTGGCTTTGCCAAAAAAAAAATCAACGGGGAAAAAGCAATAGCAAAGTTCACAAGGAAGTGTATAACTGTCTGGAAAGAAATTCATGTTGTAGGGAAAATTCTAGACTTGTCTAAAGCTTTTTGACCACTTAATCAAAAAATAATTTTGATAAACTTGAAAAATTGGGGGAAAAAGAGGTTACCCCTTAAATATTCACTAGCTACTTGACAGACAGGAAACAAGCATGTTTTTTAAAAACAATTATCCCCGTGAAAAATACCAATAGGGGGGTGCCCCAGGGATAATTTTGGGGGCCTTTACATTCTTGGTTTTAAAATAATGTATTTGTAATGCCCGTTTTAAAATTCAGTTGTTTTCTTTTCAGACGACACAAATTTCCCTTAAAAGATAGGGGATTGATCAGTTAAGTTAAAATTATAGTGAACTAGAGAAAAAACGAAATGGGGTTTTAGCAATAAACATCTGAAACATAAGAAAAAAATAATTTATACTCTTTTTAAAAAGTTCTTGCTAAAATTTTAGGTCAGTTTTCTTTGGGGAAAAGAAATCAGGGTCATTACATTAGATTCTGGTGGGGTTATTATTGACGAAAATTTAAATGGAAAAAAATAACAATCTGTAAATTTGAACTTATCAAAAAAGGTGGAATTTTATACAATTAGGCACAACTTAACGATGAAACTTGCGAAGATATAATTCTTTAGTTACCATATTAATTTACTGTTTGTCTGTTTTTTTGGGGGGTGTACTTGGCCTTTCCCCTGTAAAAAGTTTTCATTACAAAAGAAAAAATAAAACAATTACCTTTAAAGGCAAATATGATCTACAGATTTTTTTAATGATTTTGGGGTTAGAAATTTGAGTTTTTTAAAAAATATTTTCTTTACTTTCAAACAATGGTTAAAAAGATATAGTGATAGTAATAAATTATTAAAGTTCTTTACCAGTCAAGGTACGCGGGGAAAAACCCTATTGACCCGATATGTCCACAACCACGAACAACATTATATAAAACATCACTCACGTGTTGGCCTAATTGTTTTGGAACAATTTTCCAAACAATTTTGAAAATATTAACAATTTTAATACATTTAAAAAAAGATTTAAAATTTACTTTTCCATCAACAGAATCAAAACATTAGGGGTTAATATGAATATTCTTTACACATTAGTATTTTCAGTAGCAAAATTAGTGTTTTAAATTTTATCAATCAAATTGGGTACTGTTTTGGTAGTTAACATTTTTTTTATTTGTAAATATATTTTATTATTGCCCCCTTCATATATTTATAAAATTTTGGACACTTCCTGTCCCCAGGGGGCGTTTTCTCGGCGGCTAAGCCCAAAAATCACATTTGTAAAATTTATATAATATTTACTTCTAAAGATATGGGAAAAACTAAACTAAACTAAAAAAAAAACTAAATACTAGTGTACTTTTGTACTAAAATAAAAAATACGGGGAAATTAGGTTTTTCATAGTTTTTCCCATTCGATTCGACCTAAAATTAACGTAGTAATTTCGTTCCGTTCAATGTTGGAAACAAAAGCAAGTAGAGTCTATGAGATAAATAAATATCGGTTTAGATCATTTGTTTTAACAGGAATCGTAGCTTTCAAAATTTTGCCTCTAATATATTTATATTTTGAATACTATATTTTGTACAGATTATGTATTTTTGCTTTTTTTTCGTTTCAGATCTTTTCTTTTTTAAATTACTCGACATTTGGCTAGAAATTTTTTCTGCTTTTTTTTTTCTGTTGGTTTGGTTGCTTTTTGTTTACTTTTTTTCGTTGATTCATTTGGTTTGTTATTGATATTTCATTCACTGCACAAAGGGTATCATCGCCGCCCCCGGAACTAGAATTACAAGAACTCTTTTAACCAACCAACATGCCCCCCATTAAAAACCCACTCACACCCCACACACACACCACACACACACCACACAACACAAACACACAAAAACAAACCCCCCCCCAAAAAAAAAAAACCCCAACCCCAACCCCCCAACACCCCCAAAAAAACCACCACAACCCCACACCACACACACACCCACACCACAAAACACCGGGCCCCCCCCCCCAAAACACACAAACAACCCAAACACACAACCCCCAAAAAAACCCCAAAACCCCCACCCCCACACGGGGGGGGGGGGGGGGGGGGGGGGGGGGGGGGGGGGGGGGGGGGGGGGGGGGGGGGGGGGGGGGGGGGGGGGGGGGGGGGAAAAAAAAAAAAAAAAAAAAAAAAAAAAAAAAAAAAAAAAAAAAAAAAAAAAAAAAAAAAAAAAAAAAAAAAAAAAAAAAAAAAAAAAAAAAAAAAAAAAAAAAAAAAAAAAAAAAAAAAAAAAAAAAAAAAAAAAAAAAAAAAAAAAAAAAAAAAAAAAAAAAAAAAAAAAAAAAAAAAAAAAAAAAAAAAAAAAAAAAAAAAAAAAAAAAAAAAAAAAAAAAAAAAAAAAAAAAAAAAAAAAAAAAAAAAAAAAAAAAAAAAAAAAAAAAAAAAAAAAAAAAAAAAAAAAAAAAAAAAAAAAAAAAAAAAAAAAATAAAAAAAACCAAAAAAGGGCCAACCACCAACACAAAAAAAACCCCAAACCCCCAAATTTAAACAAAAACCCCAACAAACCCAAAAAAGAAAAAAAACAAACAAAACAAACTAACCAAACCCCAAAACCCCAAAAATAAAATAAAACACAAATTTCAATTTTAAACACCCCTTTTCCTTTTTAACCTAAACCGCACAATTTCAAAACCCACCCACCACAATTAACACAAAATCCACAAAGGAACACCCCCAACAAGGAAACAAGAACCAACCAACCAACATCCCCATTAATAACCCCAACCACCCCCACACACACACACACACACACCCACCCCCACCCCCACACACACACAAAAACAAACACAACAAAACCAAAAACCACACCACAAAACCCCAAAACCAAAACACCCCACACACCCCACACACAACAACAACACCACACCCCACACACACACAAAACACACACACCCCAAAACCCCACAAGCAGACACGCCCCCAAAAACACACCCCACACACACACACACAACCACACACACACACACACACCACAAACAGACACGCACACCAACAACCCCACACCAACAAAACGCCCAAAACACACCCCACCACCCCCCCCCACACACAAAAGCAAAAAACAAAAACACACACACCCCACCCCACACACCACACACAAGCCAACCCCCACACCACACACACACACACACCACAAAATACACACACACACAAAACCAACAAAAACACGCACACACACACCCCACACCCCCACCCCACACACACCACACACACACACACCACAAGCAGAAACCCCAAAACACACACACACACACACACAAACACACAAGCAGACCCCCACACACCCCAAAACCCCACCCACACACACACACCAACCCCACCCCACACAACAAAACCCCACAAACACCACCCCCAAACACCAAAACACCCCACACACACACACACACACACACACAACACCACACACACAAAACACACCAACACCATGGGAATTTTAAAACCAAAGACAGGACATCCCCGGCTGAGCTCAATTTTTTCCGGGTTTTTAAATTCTGTATTGGGGCTCCTTTCCTTCCCTTAACCCTTTGGGGACCCAGAACGAATTTTCCTTTGTAATTTAGGGGCCAAATTTTAGATTTTTAGTGAATATAAGCAATGTTTTTCAATTTGACCTGTTTAAAAATCCTAGTTTGACTAACTAATTTTGTATATTAAGTACTTTTCTTAATTTTTATGGGTCGGGGCAAACATAACTTTTTTATAGCAAACGAAAGTCTGGGGGTTAAAAGGGTTAATTTAAGGGCTTGGATGGGGAAATTTCAGCGAGGGGGGTGAATGCTCTGTTTGTCCCCCCCTACGTATTGGGGCTCGTTATTGCCCGTTAATTATATAGGAACAAAAAGGGGAAAAATAACAGGGTGAAATGTATAAAGGTTGGGGGTTGTTTTAAAAATTTTTTATCTTCGGTCAGAAAATCCAGTAGGAGATAAAATGGCTTTAAAAAAAAGGTTTTTTTGTATCCCAAGTGTGTGATAACGTTAAAAAAATCAGGGTTTTTGAAAAGGAAACATTTTAGTATGTTGGGTTTTTGGTGTGTGTTTTGTCTGTGTCTTTTTTGGGTTTTTGTTGGGGTTGTGTGGGGTTTTTTTTTGTGTGGGTGTGTGTGTGTGTGTGTTGTCTGTTGTGGGGTTTTGTTTTTGGGGTCTGTGTGTCTGGTTTTGTGTGTGTGGGTGTTTGTGGGGGTGTGTGTGTGTGTGTGGGTGTGTTAGGTCTTTGTTCATAACTCTAGCAGGTAGATATGCAGGAAAGAATGGATCCCTTGTCTTAAACCGTGTGATAACGTAAAGAAAAGCAAGTGGTTTTTAATAATTGAGAGTACTAACGACGAAACACAAACACTTTTTAACTTCAGTATTATAAACCTTAAACAAGACTTTGAGTGGTGATGTAGAAACAAAAGCTACGAAGCGTGGTAAAAGAGAATAGAGTATGACGTTGTTGAATGTTAAAGGGACGGAAGCTTTTGTCACGAGAGAGGAAGGAAGCAACAATAGCAATTTATAACTGGCCAATTTAGCAACAATTAATGAAACACGATACAGAAAAAAAGCTGATAAAACATAGATAAAGACTCACAATAAGAGAAAATAGGAAGAACACGATTTTTTAAGGAATAATTAAGTCAATAAACAATAAAAAAAAGAATAAAACATTTAATAAAACAGTTAATGCAGACACACATTAAGAACAAATGTGAAGAACACAATTTTATGAAGTATAACTCAGTCAATAAACAATAAAATAAGACAAACATTTAATTAAAACATGAAGCCGCTGCCTCAACCCTCTATTACCAGGGTAGGGACTTAAGCGGTAGGTTGAAGGTGGGTAATAATAATAATAATACATAATAATCATATAGTAATAATAATGGATAACAAGCTTAATGGGATGAGTAAGTGAAGGAGGAGGATCTGCGTGTAGCTTGGCGTGAAGGCAAGATGGATGCCGTGTTAGTGTTGTGAAGTAATGATGTGTGTGCAATCTGAGGCTCACAGGTGTCTTAGGAGGGTGTTGTATTAATTAATGATGGTGTTGGTGTTAATTAGAGGCATGGTGGTGGTGGTGGTGGTGGTGGTGTAAGGTCAAGGTCAGTTAAATTGACTTTTTAGGCACCACACCACACCACACACAAAACACACACACACACACACACCAAAACAACACACACACACAACACACACACACACACATACATACATACATACATACATACATACACACCAGCGCAGCGACCCACACACACACACACACACACACCCACACCACACACACACCACCACACACACACACACACACACACACACACACACTGTTATGATAACGATAATGACTCATAAATATAATTATAATAGTAATAATAGTAATAATAATGATCTGCGGGTAATGATGATAATAGCAATAAAATAATTATTATTAATAATAGCAATAATAACATAATGATAAAAAAAAAAAATGATAATTATGAATAATAAAACATGATAACCATAGATCATGGCTTGTGAAAACAAATTTAAATTATGCGATCCTCCCTGGGTGGGACTCGAACCCACGCTCTAGGCACATTCAGTGGTTTCCCTAAGCTCTGCCACTGGCTACCCTGGCAGGAATGAATATATTGCAATTGTTCTATATCCAGCGTCGTACCCACTGTTTACAACCGCCGTCCTGCATGCCGCAACTCATGCTCGTGCAGATATTATCCTTATTTTGGTTCATCTGATGTGATTGTATGCAAACATAAATATTCGCTCCCTGATATGCTGCCACTTGCATGGTTTTTGGTTTCCTCTAAGAAGAAAACGCTTTTTGAGGCTATATTTTCGGTATCACTCATGAAATAACACACACACACCACACACCACACACCCCACACACACACACACACACACACACACACACACCCACATCACACACACACACACACACACCGCACACACCGCACACACACACACCACACAACACACATGCCACACCACACACAAACATCACCACAACAACACACACACACACACACACACAATAACATTCCTCCTTTTACGACATTCAGATTAAGGGATAAACTAACTTAATATAAGGAAGGAATCCCTCCTTAAGGGAGGGAAGGAAGTGATGATGAGAGAGGGAGGGAAGGGAGGGAGGAGCTATGTGGTGGCAGGAAGGAAAGGGGGAAACAGGAGTGACGGAGGGAGAGAGGGAGGAAGGAAGGAATGGAAGACAGATGATGGTCGTGTCATGACTTGCATTCCGTGATAATATATTTTACAAGTCCCTTAATTTAGCTTTGGTTGCTTGAATGAATTTTCTTGGGCGTATTCCAGGTCCATATTTGATGCAGGGTTCAAATTTAATTCAAACACATTAATACATTTTGTCTAACACTGTTTCGATAAAAATCCATCATCGCGTCAGCCATCACCCTTGCTTAGTTGTGGTTGTATCGTTAGAGTTTTAGACTCTTCAGATAAATTCAGATATACATGATGGTTGAATTATGTGATGTGCCAATGGTGAATAAACGAACTAATTAAACTAACTAAACAACTAACTAATTAAGATAGCTAACTAAAGTGTGTGCGTGTTAGTAGCATCTAGGGATTCTAGGCGAAGGCTGAGCAGGGACATTGGGACGCTGCAGTCTTAGGATCGAGGTCGCCACATTTCAGATACAAAGATACTGCAAGAACCATCGTGCCCCTCAAGGGATGGAGTTGGTTGAGCGGGTGGGCTATGCGAGACTCGTCCAAGGCCTGTGAAATAATGTTGCACTTATTGCATTACGTTGTGGATGAACATGTATGACGTCCTATATTTTTCTTAATTCTAAAAAAAAAATGCATTTTTTTTTTTATGTTTAGATGATAAGGTTAGAGTGGATGTTGTCACTGTTTTATAGGATTCCTTTCTTATAGTCCAGAGCTCGGTGTATAGGGGTAAATTATTCTAAAAAGGGTAGGTTAACTTGAAAAATAATTGGAAATAATGGAAGTGACATTGCAAAGTAATATTAGCGTCCCCTTGCAAAGTAATATTGCCGTAATATTTTTGTTTTCCTATTATACAAAAAGAAAAAAGCTGAACGTCGCCAGCTAAGATCATCAATCTAATTATTTTTCTCGGAAATCTCTAAGAAAGCTTCCCGACCCTTGCAGTAAATTAATTAATTCAAAGAAGAAGATAAAAACACTTTTGACATGACTGCTGGAAGCTGCAACCCGCCACACCACAACAGTCGTCCTCACTTCCACCCCGGGACGCTCACCCACAGCCTTGGTGTGCCGCAAGGTCACGCGTATCCGTGTGTGTGTGTTGTGTGTGTGTGTGTGTGTCTGTGTGGTATATGTGTGTGTGTGTGTGTGTGTGTGTGTGTATGGTGTTGGTGTGTATGTGTGTTGTGTGTGTGTGTGTGGTGGTGTGTGTGTGTGTGTGTGTGTCAGGTGTGTTGGCAAGGGACGTATCCGTTGTGTGTGTGTGTGTGTCAGTGTGTGGCAAGGGGCGTATCCGTGTGTGTGTGTGTGTGTGTGTGTGTGTGTGTGTGTGTGTGGTGTGTGTGTGTGTGTGTGTGTGTGTGTGTGTGTCAGTGTGTGGCAAGGGACGTATCCGTGTGTGTGTGTGTGTGTGTGTGTCAGTGTGTGGCAAGGGGCGTATCCGTGTGTGTGTGTGTGTCAGTGTGTGGCAAGGGGCGTATCCGTGTGTGTGTGTGTGTGTTGGTTGTGTGTTGTGTGTGTGTTGTGTTCATGTGTGGCCAGGGGCTACCCGGGTTTTGTGTTGTTTGTGGTGGTGTATTGGGTTCATGTGGGGCGGGGGCGATCCGTTGTTGTGTGTGGGGCCTGTGTGGAAAGGGGCTACCCCGGTTTTGTGTGTGGTTCAGTGTAGGGAAAGGGGGCGTATCCGTTGTGTGTGTGCGTCATTGGGGGAAAAGGGCGTATCCGTTTTTTTTTTGGGGGGGGTGTGGTGTCATGTGTGGAAGGGGGCGTATCCTGTTGTGGTGTGTCATGTGGGGAAAAGGGGGGTATCCGGGTGTGTGTGTGTGTGTGGGGGGGAAAGGGGCGTATCCGTGTGTGTGTGTTTGTTGTTGTGGTGTGTGGTGTTGTGTGGAAGGGGGGTAGGGGGTGTGGGGGGGGAAGGAGGGGCAAAGCGGTTTGGATGGGAGAAAAAGGGAAAGAGTCCAGAAACCGACAATCCAAAAGAG
>JACEEZ010010700.1:25000-45000 GCA_016584305.1 Chionoecetes opilio | reverse complement strand
ACTTTCCTGAAATGTATGTATTCCCCCCACCCATTCACTCACCCATTACCCATCACCCCCCACCCATTCACTCACCCATTACCCATCACCACACACCCATTCACTCACCCATTACCCATCACCACACACCCATTCACTCACCCATTACCCATCACCCCCCACCTATTCCCTCACCCATCACCTCCCACCCATTCACTCACCCATCACCCAACACCCATTACCCATCACCCCACCATTCACTCACCTATTATCCATCACCCTACATCAAGGTTTCCTCAATTCTCGCAACCCACTTTTTTTTCTTCACAGTTCTCGCTAATAGGCTGCTAAAAAAAAAAAAAAAGTGATCGGATCATGCTATAAGTGGGCTTAAAACCTTCCCCTGGTCAACCTGATTCCAAAACTGTGACATATGATGGGATTCCGCCACAGGGGGCGGCACCTATCGCGGACAGACAGACACACACACACACACACACACACTTTCGCTTATATTATTATAGATTGCCAAACTAAGGATGTGCAAAGACCAGGGAAGCGGAATATCAAATCCTGCCCAGTATTTAATTCCCCCCTTGTACGTTTTTTTCCCTTTATTTATCATAGGAAGGAGATGTGTTGTAGGATCCTTTCTTCCTCTCCTCTTTCTCTCTCACTCTTTCCCTCCATCATTTCCTCCCTTCCTCCCTACTTTCTTTCCCTCCATCCTTCATCTTCCCTCCCTCTCTCTTTCTCCTCCCCCCTCATTCCCCTACCCCCCTTCCCCCACCCGGAATGCTTGCGTCGCGCTGCAGGAGGTAAACTGTTGGCTCTTTAATAACGCAAAAGGAAATCAGGATATAATATGCAAGGATATAATATGCAAATTCTTTAATATCCAGAACACCTTCCCGGATGAGGCTCGTTACTCAATCTGAAGGCGTGGGAGCTACCGGATTCTGCACACACACAGCACACACACACACACACACACACACACACACACACACACACACACACACACACACACACACACACACACACACACACACAAACCAAATTAAAAACACGAACACGGACAGATAGCCATTGAAATACCTGTATTAATTGGATGTTTCTCTCTCCTCCACAGGTACGTACGCGTTGCTGCCTCTCTATAGTACCCGGTCACCTGCTCCTAATGGGCAACTGCATTGAGTATTAAGGTCCCGTTGTAAAGGCCCGTGACCTCGATCCAGATATGTAAAAAAAAAAAATGCGGACAGGAGGTTTCTAGCGACCAATAATTGATATTATACCTGCCCAAACAAGCTAAATATGAGTATTGCTATATGATTCGACATAGCAACACTCATATTTAGCTATTTTAGGCTGGAATAATGTCAATTATTGGTCGCTAGAAACCTCGGGTCCGCATTTTTACCTATCTGGATCGAGATCACGGGGCTTTACAACGGGATCTTAATACTTAGTCTACCACGCTATTAGATGTGTCTCTCAAGGTCACAGGTAAGGGCTATTGTACCTTAATGATCCGGTTAACAATGGATATTACGATGCACCATTTATGAGTGTCAGTTTATTTGTCTGTTGTTTTTTGTGTTTGGTTTTGAGAGTGTATCAGGGGTGCGTTCACTAAGGCATTTCGTACGCTACAAAACGCTACTGTACGCCTTACAGAAAAACGAATTGTGATTCAGTTTTCTCTCCCGCACACCGATTCGAGGAGTTGGTTTGCCGCTGGGTTGCCAGCTCGCGCCACAATAAGCTATGTAAACAAAGGCCAAAAAAAGCCTTTCCTCTTCTCTCTCCTCTTTTTGCTTCTGTAATATTTCATGTCCTGCTGCTATAACCTCTGCTGCATCAAATACAGGGTCATCAACAAGTTATTCTGCGAGAATAAGAATACCCACAGCGATAAATTTCGACAGCTGCCATCTTGGTAGCAAATGTGTCAATCGTTCAGTAGGGAAGAGACGAAACATGTTGCGCGGGGAACCCTAGTGAACGCAGCCCAGGTGACTACGTGTTTATGTTATTATTATTGTTATTGTTATCGTTACTATCGTTATCTTTATCATCGTTATCATTTGTGGTGACGATGACTGGTGTTACTGACGGAGCTAATGAGGAGGGTGCTAAGAAAGAGAGTGCGAGTGAGGGAAGAGGAGGAGGAGGAGGAAATATGACCGAGTGGAGTGAAGGAATGGAGAGAGGAAGGAAGATAAGAAGACTAGGGGTGAGATAGGATGAGAGAGTTATGTGAAGTGAGAAGAAGAACTGGGAAACGAGAAGTGATGAAGATTGCTCGGGAGGAAATGAGTGGAGGTGGGAAGGAAGAAAGAAAGGAAGTAAGAAAGGAAGGAAAGAAGGAGGGAAGGAAAGAAGGAAGGAAGGAAAGAACGAAGGAAGGAAGGAAGAAGAGAAGGAAGGATAGAAGGAAGGAAGGAAGGAGAGAAGAAAAAAAGATAGTGAAGTGTGGAGAAAAGAAAACACAGAGAAAGAAGAAGAAATAGTAGCTCTTTTCTCTTATGAAAATATTTCCTCTCCGTCTCACTTTATCTTCTTTCTTCTCCTCACTCTTCATACCTTTTACTCTTCCTTTCTTCTCCTCCTCCTCCTCCTCTATTCCGTTTCTTAATTTTCCATCTTTACTTCAATATATATATATATATATATATATATATATATATATATATATCTTCTATATTAATAAAAGCGAAAGTGTGTCTGTCTGTCTGTGTGTGTGTGTGTGTGGTATAGGTTCCGCCCCCCGTGGCGCAAACACCTCATATGGCACATTTTTGGAATCGGGTTGACCAGGGGAAGGTCATAAGCCCACTTATGAGATGATCCGATCACTTTTTTTTTTTTTTTTTTTTTAGCAGCCTATTAGCGAGAATTGTGAAAACAAAAGTGGGTTGCGAGAATTGAGGACGCCTTGATGTAGGGTGATGGGTAATGGGTGAGTGAATGGGTGGGGTGATGGGTAGTGGGTGTGGGGTGATGGGTGAGTGAATGGGTGGGGGGTGATGGGTTGGGGGTGATGGGTGATGGGTGAGGAATAGGTGGGGGGTGATGGGTAATGGGTGAGTGAATGGGTGTGTGGTGATGGGTAATAAGTGAGTGAATGGGTGGGGGGTGATGGGTTAATGGGTGAGTGAATGGGTGGGGGGTGATGGGTATTGGGTGAGTGAATGGGTGTGTGGTGATGGGTAATGGGTGAGTGAATGGGTGGGGGGTGATGGGTAATGGGTGAGTGAATAGGTGGGGGGTGATGGGTAATGGGTAAGTGAATGGGTGGGGGGTGATGGGTAATGGGTGAGTGAATGGGTGGGGGGTGATGGGTAATGAGTGAGTGAATGGGGGGGGGGTGATGGGTAATGGGTGAGTGAATGGGTGGGGGGTGATGGGTAATGGGTGAGTGAATAGGTGGGGGGTGATGGGTAATGGGTGAGTGAATGGTGGGGGGGTGATGGGTAATGGGTGAGTGAATGGGTGGGGGGTGATGGGTATGGGTGAGTGAATGGGTGGGGGGTGATGGGTAATGGGTGAGTGAATGGGTGGGGGGTGATGGGTAATGGGTGAGTGAATAGGTGGGGGTGATGGGTAATGGGTGAGTGAATGGGTGGGGGGTGATGGGTAATGGTGAGTGAATGGGTGGGGGGAATATGTACATTTCTACATCCATGATTTCAGGAAAGTTAGAAGGGCTATCTGGAGAGTCCATGTTTGGTGGGCCAGGACAGGGGGGCCCAAAACACANTCAAATTATTATTTTTTATTATTCATGTTTTTTATCATTATTAACAAATTAACGAAAAAAAGTGAATGTGAAAAGAATAGAAGAATAATAAAGAGATCCTGAAAAAAGCAAAACTGTATCACCAGCGAAATGGCGATCATGATTTTTAAGCTGGACGCATCGCCAGTAATTCGCTCTTCACAGTTTTCCATTTTTTCCTCAATTTTTTATTTTGTTATTCCGAGAGTCGAAGCGCGAAACCTTTATGGTGTTTTTGTAGTGTTGTATGTATGTGTGTGTGTGTGTGTGTGTTGTGCGTGTGCGTGTGCGTGTGCGTGTGCGGTGCGTGTGCGTGTGCGTGTTTGTGTGCCTTCTTCTGAAACACAGTATAAACGTATTCTTAGAGCGAGATTTTATTGTTGCATTTGGTGTTGCCAAGAAATAGCGGGAGGCGATTCAAGCTGTGCTCCGGCGTATCTTTTTTATCGCCCAGATTCTTGTTTTCCTTCTTTCCACTTCCATTCTTTTTTTCAAGTTTTCTTGAGTTCCCTTTTTCTTCCACTTTTTTCAAGTTTTCTTGAGTTCCCTTTTGCTTCCACTTTTTTCAAGTTTTCTTGAGTTCCCTTTTTCTTCCACTTTTCTTCAACTTTTCATTTTCTCATTACGTTCTTACATTTTTCTTTCAGTCTCATTTTTGCGCCTTTTTTGTGTCCATTATTTTACTTTTGGTCTCTCGTCTTTCTATCTTTCAATAATTCCATGTTCTTCTATCATATACTGGTCCCTTCTAACTCTAGTTTTATTATTTTGTTTTGTTTTTCGTAATGATTTATTTTTCTCTTTTATTCTTCCTCCTATCCTTATACTACACTGCCCTAACACTTTATTTCTGGTTTTCTGTTCCTTCCATGCTACAGTTTTCCTCGTCTGGTTTCCTCCAATCGTCCACTTGACTCAACATCCACTCTTGCCCTACAACCCCACATTACCACACGCTTCCACTTTACCCTCAATTCCACTTTTTATCCACCGCTCCCTCTCTTCCACATCCCAGGAACCTTACCACACGCTTCCACTTTACCCTCAATTCCACTTTTTATCCACCGCTCCCTCTCTTCCACATCCCAGGAACCTTACCACACGCTTCCACTTGGTCCCTCTCTCTTTTTATAACCAATTAGGTGGAGTATTGCACAAAATCGAGAGGGGGACCACATTTCCACCTTTCCTCGACCCCCTTTCCTCCAAATCCTCTTCCCTCCCTTCCCCTCCCCCCAGGGTTTTGCCGAACGCAGGCGTCCCTAAGTACTTTAAGGCCTCGTCAGCAGCATCCTCTTTAGCCCGCCACCCCCGACTCCCGCACCTTCAGGCACTGGCAACGTGCCCTTCAAGCTGGGTTTTTAATGTTTTAGTCCTCTGAGCCCTTAAGTCCAACCCTCTGTTCCAACATCCATTTTCACTTTCCTTCGTTGTTCATCTGGTACTCTTACTGTACTGGGTACATGTCTGGTGCATGGCCTGGTGGCCCCTTTTTTCACCGTCTTTGGTTTCCTACTTGTTTGCTGCACCCCCCCCCCCCACCTTTTTCCCCCTCTTCATCTCGTCCTCATGTGTGGTTTCTCCATTTTTCCTCGTGCTTGGTGTTGTTTGATTTTGTTTCTATTTAGTTATTCATAATAGCAAACTGTCATCTGGTTTTCTCTGGTTTTATCTACTCTCTCTCTCTCTCTCTCTCTCTCATCTCCTCTCTCTCTCTCTCTCTCTCTCTCTCTCTCTCTCTCTCTCTCTCTCCTCTTCTCTTCTCTCTCTCTCTCTCTCTCTCTCTTCCGTAGCTTACCTCATTTCTTCCTTCTTCAGTACCTTGCATCACTTTTCTATGATCTAATTGTTGTTCTCCACCACTTTTGTCCCTCGTAAGTCTGCCTCATAACGTCCCTCCTCCTCCTCCTCCTCCTCCCCGCCTCCTACTCCCCTCCTCCTCCTCTTTCTCCTCTTCCTCTCCTCTCCGTACTCCTCCCTCGAAACTTAAAAAATATTTTATGAAGAGAGACTGCGGGAAACTTCTGTCCTGCGAAGTTATATTATATCATCTCCCGGATCGATTATGTGCGTGTAGTTGTAGTTACTATATTCTATCTTATCATTCTCATATGAAAACTTCCATGTTACTATCTTCTTAGGGGACATGGTAGCTTTTCCAACTGTTATCTTTCTTTAGTTTGGGGGGGGGAGGGGGTGGTTAGTTTAGTAGTTTCAGCGGATACCCTACGTTATGATCAATAGTCTCCTGTTATCTGTTTTGACTCTTATGTATTCCACCTTTTTTCCTCCGACTCCTCTTCCTCCTCCTCCTCTTTCCTCCCCTCCTCCTCCCCTCCTCCTCCTCGCTTCCTCCTCCTCCTCCTCCTCCTCCTCCTCCTCTCTTCCCAGCCATCGCATTTTCCATCTCGTCCTTACCTCACTCTCAGAACTTTCAATCTAATTGGCTTCCACGCCAGGCTATCACTCTTCTTCACCTCATTTCTTTTTCATTTCAAACTTTACTCTCCAGCTCTCCGTTTCTTGTAGTCTCCCGCGCAAACCTCTTCCCTTCCTTCCTTCAGTATCCTTTTCTCCTTATACCAGTATCAATTTTCTCTCCTTTCCTATGTCCCCAAGACACTTCTTATTACTTTTCGTTTCTTTCTTTCCTTCTTTTGCATCAACCACCAAGTCTTTCTCCCGTCTTTCTCCTTCAATATAAAAGTCTTCTTCCACTTACCTGCACCCCATCCTTCCTTTTCCGCGGGACCATTTCTGTATTCCCTCCACCTTGTTTTCAATGCATCCTCCGATTTCTGGCTTCTCAAAAAATGAACTCTTGACGGTGGAAAGAATCGTTGGGTTGCTGTGGAGATTAATTGTGTGTGTGTTATGTGTGTGTGTGTGGGTGTGTGTTGTGTGTGTGTGCGTGTGCGTGTGTGTGTGTGTGTGTTCTCTATGGGCTCAAAGAATACAACATAACTATCAATACGTGGTACTATAAGTGTAAATTAACCACTGTATCACTCATCCCTTTGCCACTAACAACAACAACAGCAGCAACACGAATCAGAGAGAATAAAACATTTAACTCTCTGCTCCTCTCTCTCTCTCTCTTCTCTCTCTCTGCTCTCTCTCTCTCTCTCTCTCTCTCTCTCCTCTCTCATCTCTCTCTCTCTCTCCTTCCTGTCGTTGATCATGGGGAACTAACTCATAGGTCAGCAGTCCTCCCCCTCTTGCTGCGGCTCAGAGGTCACTTGGCTGCTCCCTCACACATCCCTTTGACCTCTGGGGAAGGATCTGATTGCTGACCTTTGTTGGTAGACATCTGTGATTGCTGATGATAATATTGATATTTAATGATGATTTACATTGTTGATAAATAAATTTTTGGGAGGGTTGTGCTTGTATGATAGAGAGAGAGGAGAGAGAGAGAGAGAGGAGAGAGAGAGAGAGAGAGAGAGAGAGAGAGAGAGAGAGAGAGAGAGAGAGAGCATCTGAATAGGTCATGCCTCTTTTAACACACATTCGCTAATCACCAACATTTTAATAAACCACATTAATTCCTCATTAAGAAAACTCTTCAATACTTCTAAAGCGACGGGCACTCACTCTTAATCACTTCTCTTCTTTACTCTCTATCTCCTAATTATTTATTTTATCTTACTCTCTATTTCTGAATCAACGTATTGTCCTGTCTTATCTATCACTATACCGTGACAAATTCTCTCAGTCTTGTAAACGTTTTTCCTGAATGATCCGTGACAGATCGAGACTCGCACATTATTGTCACCGATAGAAGAAAAAAAGTTAGATTCTGTTGGAAAGGAAACTCGTATTTTTTCCATGATGGTGTGCCAATGGTGATTGATATTAGCCTTTGTCGGGTTATG
This sequence comes from Chionoecetes opilio, assembly GCA_016584305.1. Classification (NCBI taxonomy): domain Eukaryota; kingdom Metazoa; phylum Arthropoda; class Malacostraca; order Decapoda; family Majidae; genus Chionoecetes; species Chionoecetes opilio. The sequence goes on along the minus strand of JACEEZ010010700.1, from coordinate 37,362 downwards.
AGAAGAGAGAGAGAGAAGAGAGAGAGGAAGCAGAGACGTCTATCAAGATAGATAGAGAGAGAGAAGAGAAAGAGAAGAGAGGAGAGAGGAGAGAGAGAGAGAGAGAGGAGAGAGAGAGAGAGAGAGAGAGAGAGAGAGAGAGAGAGAGAGAGATAGGCGAGAGAGAGAGAGAGAGAGAGTAAATGTATACGACAAGAAAACAGAAGAGAAAAACAAAAAAAGAGAAGGGATATAAAAATGATATATGCGAGAGAGGAAAATCAGTACCATATATTTACTACCTATAAATCAAGCATATCAAGAATCTACGTAAAATGAATAGATAAGAACGGCTATATGCGGCCTTTTCTTGTCTTTTTATCCCCTTCTTTAACCCAACAGGCCCTAAGGGATAGCGGCGCGGAGGCAATGTTGATTGGGCTGGAGTGTGTGTTGGGCTGAAGTGTGTGTTAGGCTGGAATTGTGTGTTGGGCTGGAGTGTGTGTTTGGCTTGAGTGTGTGTTGGGCTTGGAAGTGTTGTTGGGCTGGTAAGTTGTGTTGGGCTGTAAGTGTGTGTTGGCTGGAAGTGTGTGTTTGGGCTAAATGTGTGTTGGGCTGGAAGGTGGTTGGCTGGAAGTGTGTGTTAGGCTGGAAGTTGTGTTGGGCTTGAAGTGTTGTTTGGGGCTGGAAGTGTGTGTTGGGCTGGCAGTGTTGTGTTTGGGCTGGAGTGTGTGTTGGGCTGAAGTGTGTGTTGGGCTGGAAGTGTGTTTTGGCTGAAGTGTGTGTTGGGCTGGGAAGTGTGTGTTGGGCTGGAAGTGTGTGCTGGGCTGGAATGTGTGTTGGGCTGGAAGTGTGGCTGGGCTGGAAGTGTGTGTTGGGCTGGAGTGTGTGCTGTGCTGGAAGTGGTGTGTTGGCTGGAAATGTGTGTTGGGCTGGAAGTGTGTGTTGGCTGGAAATGATGTGTTGGGCCTGGAAATTGTGCTGGGCATGGAAGGTGTGTGTTGGGCTTAAGTGTGTGTTGGGCTGGAAGTGTGTGCTGGGCTGGAAGTGTGTGTTGGCTGGAATGTTGTTGGCTGGAAGTGTTGTGTTGGGCTGGAAATGTGTGGTTTGGCTGAAGTGTGTGTTGGTGCTGGAAATGTGTGTTGGGCTGGAAATGAGTGTTTGGCTGGAAGTGTGTGCTGGCTCGAGTGTTGTTTGGGCTGGAAGTGTGTGCTGGCTGGAAGTGTGTGTTGGGCCAATGGAATGGTGTGGGCCTGGAAATGTGTGTGGCTGGAAATGTGTGTTGTGCTGGAAATGTGTGCTGGGCTGGAAGTGTTGCGGGCTGGGAGTGTGTGTTGGGTTGGGCTGGAATGTTGCTGGGCTTGGAAGGTGTGTGGCTGGAAGTGTGTGCGGGGCTGGAAGTGTGGTTGGGCTGGAAATGTGTGTTTGGGCTGGAAAGTGTGTGTTGGGGCTGGAAATGTGTGTTGGGCTGCAAGAGTGTTGGGCTGGAAGTGTGTTGGGCTGGAAGTGTGTGTTTGTGCTGGAAGTGTGTGTTGGGCTGTGGAAGTGTGTGTTGGTCTGGAAGTGTGTGTTTGGTCTGGACATGTGTGTTGGCGGAAATGCGTGTGGGCTGGAATTGTGTGTGGCTGGAAGTGGTGTTGGCTGAAGTGTGTGTTGGCTGAAGTTGTGTTGGCCTGTAAGTGTGTTGTTTGGCTGGAATGTGTTGTTTGGGCTGGAAGTGTTTGTTGGCTGAAGTGTGTTTTGGGCTGAATGTGTGTTTGGGCTGGAAGTGTGTTGGGCTGGAATTGTGTGTTGGGCTGAGAAGTGTGTGTTGGTCTGAAGTGTGTGTTGGGACTGGAGTGTGTGTGGCTGTAGTGTGGTGTTGGGCTGGAAGTGTGTGTTGACTGGAAGTGTGTGTTTGGGCCTGGAAGTGTGTGGTGGGCTGGAAGTGTGTGTTGGGCTGGAGGTGTGTGTTGGGCTGGAAATGTGTGTTATGGGCTGGAAGTGTGTGGGCTGGAAGTGTGTTGGGCTGGAAGGGTGTGTTGGGCTGAAGTGTGTTTTGGGCTGGAAGTGTGTGTTTGGGCTGGAAGTGGGTGTTGGGCCTGGAGTGTGTGTTGGGCTGGATGTGATGTTGCTGGAAGTGTGTGTTGGGCGGAAGTGTGTTTGGGCTGGAAGTGTGGGTTGGCTGGAAGTGTGTGTTGGATGGAAGTGTTTGGGCTGGAAATGTGTGTTGGGCTGGAGTGTGTGTTGGGCTGGAAGTGTGTGTTGGGCTGGAGGTGTGCTGGGCCTGGAGTGTGTGGTTGGGATGGAAATGTGTGGTTGGGCTGGAAATGTGTGTTGCTGGAAATGTCGTTTGGGGCTGTAGTGTGTGTTGGTCTGTCAATGTGTGTTGGCTGGAAATGTGTGTTGGGGCTTGGAAGTGTGTGTTGGGCGGGAAGTGTGGGTGTGTGGGCTGGAAGTGTGTGTTGGGCTGGAAGGGCGTGTCGGGGAGCCGCGAGGAATACCCGCCCGCAAGACAGGGCAATCTGGGTTCCTGCCTATGCTAACACCCCCTAATTTGTTGCAGAATATAGACTTGTCGCCTGTCTTGAAGGAGGGAGGCGCCGGGAAGCAAGGATGTCTCTGGTTTTTGGTTAGTGATGGGTTACAGAATCAAGCTATTTTGGTTAGTTTGTGGGTTCAGAATCCAAGGTTTTGGTGTTGTGGGTTACAGGAACCAAGGTTTTTGGTTAGTTCGGGGTACGAATCAAGGTTTTTGGTTAATTTGTGGGTTAACAGATCAAGGTTTATTGGTTAGTTTGTGTTCAGAATCAGGTTTTTTGGTTAGTTGTGGTTACAGAACCAAGGTTTTTTGATTAGTTGTGGTTACAGCACAGTTTTTGGTTGTTGTGGGATACAGAATCAAGGTTTTAGGTTTTTTGTGGGTTTAACAGAATCAGTTTTGGTTGTTCTCTGTGGGTACAGAATAAAGGTTTTTTGGTTCTTGTGTGGGTACAGAATCAAGGTTGTTGGCTAGTTGTGGGTTACAGATCAAGGTTTTGGTTAGTTGTGGGTTACAGATTCAAGGTTGTAGGTTATCGTGGGTTACGAATCAAGGATTTTGTTTAGTTGTGGTTACCGAGGCAATGTATTTTGTTAGTTGTGGTTACAGAAACAGTTTTGGTTAGTTGTGGTTTACAGAACCAGAAAGTTTTTGGTTTAGTTTTGGGTTACAGAATCAAGGTATTTTGGCTATTTGTGGGCTACGATCAAGGATTTTTGGTAGTTGGTGGGTACATATCAAGATTTAGGTTAGCTTGTGGTTCATATCAAGGATTTTGGTTAGTTGTGGGTTACATCGGCATGGATTTTTGGTTAGTTGTGGTTTTTACAGAATCAAGGTGTTTGGTTAGTTTGTGGGTTACATAGAATCAGGTTCTTGGTTAGTTGTGGGTTCCGAAAAAAGGTTTTTGGCTAAGTTGTGGGGTTACGAATCAAGGTTTTTTTTTGGTTAGTTGGTGGTTTACAGAATCAGGATTTAGGTTAGCTGTGGGTTACAGAATCAAGGATTTAGGTTACTGTTGGGGTTACGAGGCTGGATGTTTTGTTAGTTGTTGGTTACCAGTGTATGCCCTTATACAGTGTATAGAGGAAGGAGGGGTGAACACTAATACAGTCGGAAAAGAGGAGAAAAAATAAGCAAATAAACAGTCCGGGCCCTATTCTTTGCACCTCCTTCCCTTTACAAAACATTCCGTGATGAAGATATAAAAAATATAATATATGAACAAAAATACCGAAAATCCACTAATTACTAACCTTCAGAATTAAGAGTATAAGGCATTTTTGTGTGTACCCTTATGTCCTCACCTTGCCTTTTGTATTCCATTCATTGCCAACCTTGCCATTTTATTCCTATTATTTAGTTTTTTTAGTTATTAACTAATCATACGTGTTGTCTGACCCTCTCTCTATTCATCAGCAGATGGTTATAGCATGTAAAGACTAATACATCGGAAAAATATGAACATCTTAATTATTACCGTAGCTCACATTACACTATCCTAACCTGACGCCTGAAATGTATTCCTATGCGCAAACTTTCCTGACGCTCATATGTTTATGGATTTAGGGAGAAGCATGGAGTGTAAGAAGAAAGTATCAAGGTTTTGTTGATTGTACTGGGGGTACATGGAGGTCAGTGGGGGGTTAAATGAGCATGGGGGGGTTAATATAGGTAATGGGGTTACTAGAGTTTCTGGGGGAATGAGCAGCTAAGTATAGGAGTCAGGAGTATGGAGGGGGGGGAGTTTGGTGGGATAGATAAGGTGGAGGAACAGGAATGAAGGGGAGAAGTTCGTAATGGGGGGGTAATAAGAGGTAAAGGGGAGTATGTGGTAATGGTGTGGATGTGCTACAGGTCAGGAACCAGGAATGGAAGGGGAAGGGATTTGTTTGTGGTATCGTGACCTGTTGCGTTCATTGCTTTGCTGAATCTGTAAATATGTGGTTTGGTTAATGAGTGGTGTGGGAATTGTACATGGCATGGTGTGGTGGTGGTGGTGGTGTGTATGGTGGTGGTGGTGGTGGTGGTGGTGGTGGTGGTGGAAGAGGGGAATTTCTTGTTGTGTGTGTGTTGTGTGTTGTGTGTGTGTGTGTGTGTGTGGTTTGTGTGTGGGTGTGTGTGTGTGTGTGGTGTTTGGTGTTGGTTGTTTTGTGCGTGTGTGTGTGTGGTGTGTGTGTGTGTGGTGTGTGGTTTTGTGTGTGCAGTGTGTTGTGTGTGTGTGTTGTGTGTTGTTCGTGTGTGTGTGTGGTGTGTGTTGTGTGTGTGGTGTGTTTGTGTGTGTGTGTGTGTGTTGTGTGTGTGTGTGGTGGGTGTGATGTACGAGTATGCGTTATAGGTTAGTTTATCTATTTGCACAGAGCTGTATTGTCATTGTGTTGTTATAGTCTTTGTCATTGTTGATGCATTATCATTGTTATTGTGATGGTAGTGGTGGGTGATCCGCCGTCCCGTCTCCAGCGCCATAAGCACTCCCCCCCCCCTACACACACGCACACACACCATCATACACACACACATAATGATAATTATTAAAAAAAATAATGCATTAATAATAATAATAGTATAATAATAATAATAACTGGTAATGTATAACAACAATAATGCTACTGTAGTAATAATATAAAATAATAAATGATGACAGATAATGAAATGATATTATAATGAATATAATAACTATGACAAGAAGACGATATTAATGGCTGTGACAACAACATTTAAATTTGATGCGATCGCCCTGGGTGGGACTCGAACCCACGCTCTATCACATTCAGTGGTTTCCTAAGCTCTGCCACTGAGCACCCGGGCACTGGATATATTATTGCAATTGCTCTATATCACGTCGTTACACACTGTTTATTCATTGCGTCCTACTGCATTAAGGCACTCAATGCTCGTACACGATTATTAGCTTTATTTTTGCATAATTCACGTGATTTGTAATGCCAGTTTATTATTTACTGCAAAACTAAATTATTCCAGCCTCACTGTATAGGCTGCCATTGCATGGTTTTTGGTTACTCAAGAGAAAACTGCTTTTGAGGCTTTCTTTTCGTACGCATCCACTCATGAAATTGATGTTTTTTTTCTGTTAGTTCATAATCCACGTATACACAGCAATAGCATTAGTAAATCATAGGCCTTTACATGTTTCCGGGGTGTTATCGCGGTGGCCGCGACCCGCCGCGATTGTTGCTCTCTGGCTGTCAACCTGCGACACTGACTTCAGGTATTTATAGAAAAACTGAGATATTTTCATAAGTGCAAAGATCTAACACAATTTTAGAGAAGAATGAGAGAGAGAGGAGACTGAGAGATAGACGAGAGAGAGGAGAGAGAGCGAGAGAGGAGAGAGAGAGAGAGAGAGAGAGAGAGAGCTAGAGCAGGAGGAGCGAGAGAGAGAAAAAGAGATTCGTCCCCTCTGACTTCTCACTGACAAACATCTATCAAGGCACACGCTAGTCACATCATAACTTTGGATCCTCTGGGGACACAAGTTTGGGGTTGGTACCATTAGAGGGGCGCGGTGTTATGGCATCCACTTGTTGGAGCTTATTTATTATGGATTATTACTTAATACCTGCCCCCCCTGCTCGCCTCTCTTCTCTCTCTCTCTCTCTCTTCTCTCCTCTCTCTCTCTCTCTCTCTCTCTCCTCCCCTCTCGTCTCTCTCTCTCTCCTCTCTCTCTATCTCTCTCGTATCTCTCTCTCTCGCTCGCTCGCTCGCTCGCCTCCTTCGCTCGCGGTTGCTTCCAGCGTGTCCATTCATCCTAGCCCACGCCTTCGTCCTCGCTTCCTCTCTCTATCTCTCTCTCTCTCTCTCGCTCTCCTCTCTCTCTCTCTCTCTCCTGTCTCTCTCGCTCTCTCTCCTCTCCTCTCTCCTCCTCCCTCTGGTGTCTCTTCTCTCACACTCTCCCCTCTCTCTCTCTCATAAGAGTGTGTTCATATTTTGCAACCCTTGTTTGTAAACCTTTGACCATATCTCAGTTTATTCCTTTCTCGCCTTCTTTTTCCTTCAGTTGTTTGGTCTCATCTCATTCTCTTTCTTCTCTTTCTTCTTTTTCCCCTCTCGTCCTTTCTTGTCATTCCCTTTCCCTTTATATTGGCTTGGTTCTCTCTTATTTCCTATGTAGTTTCCGCGTTTCTTTTCCTATCATCTTCTCATCTCCTCTCTCTCATTTCGCCTTTTATCCCTTCCTAGCCTTCGATGAGGAGGAGGAGGAGGAGGAGGAGGAGGAGGAGGAGGAGGAGGAGGAGGAGGAGGAGGAGAGGAGGAGGAGGAGGAGGAGAGGAGGAGGAGGGAGGAGGAGGAGAGGAGGATCTCATATCTTAGTTCATCTTCGGGTGGTGTAATAAATGTCTTGTTTCTGTCATTTCAGCCTCCTCCTTTATATTATTTACCATCTACTTCCTCATTTAGGTTCATGTTTGTCACTTGAAGAGTTTATATTATCTCTCGGAGTGTTGATTCATTGCCTTTTATGTTATTGTTATGGGTTTCATTTACTATAATTTATTTACTTACTACTGTTATTGATATTTAGTTTCATCTCGGTTTTTTCTTTAAGTCTATATCTCTATTTTATAAGTCAATATATATCTGTTTTATCATATTTCTTCTTATAAGTGTTTTTTTTTTTTTACGTAACAAGACAAACTACCATGCATGTAGGTATGAGAATCACACACACACACACACACACACACACACACACACACACACGCACGCACGCACGCACGCACGCACGCACGCACATTTGAATTCATTTTATTTTCATTTGTCACTTTTGTAAACATTACATGAAACTCTACTCATTGTCCACCAAATTTAAGGCGAATTTTGCGGTAAATCGAATGTTTACCTTTACTTTGCAGTGATATGGAATTTATGTCTTTTTACAAGCTAAAAAAAAACATAAATGAGCAATTTAATTCAGTTTTTTTTGACGTCTATTTTCCATTTGCATTCATCTCTTCAGCGAATATTTTTTATAGTACTCCTTTATATTTTCCATAGTAACGGCAAAACCTAGAACAAAATAGCTTACGTTTAATTCTCCCGTAAGATAGAGTTTGTTGTAAATGGATTATGACACAAAGATTACTTTAACAAGTTTCTCTAACGTATAGCTACGATAAAAAATATTTTCTTTTCCATTACTGATGTGATATTTCTCGTACGTCGTTGTAGAACGTGGATAATCACACTGTAATCTTGTAGTGTGTATCTGTGAGTGATTGCAGACGGTCATTCAGTCAACACTTAATGCAATAACGCGCTCTTATGCACTTCCGGGATATTGCAGTATTCAAGTATTGTAAGTGAAATGAATAGATATTTTTTTTTCTCTTATCACTTTGTTTCAATTCCCGACTATCTAAATGGTACGTCAGCCCTTGGATGTCAATATTTATCATGTTGAGGCAATTCTCCCTCTTTTACCTACTTTCTTAGGTAAAAATTTTCCTTCCTGCGTTTTCCTTTTGATATTGCAAGTGTTGTGTCTGTCTACAATGTCACTTTGCGTCTATTTCTGTCTCCAGTTTTATCTTCATTCTTCTTTGGCACATAAGCTCTCTATGTAATCCAGTGTTAGTTATAGTTGCCTCGGTAAGAGTCCAACATAATGCTGATGATGCGTCCAACCCGTGTTTCGGGTGTAGATTAGTACCACAGTATTAGGCCAAAGTAGATGGTGTTGCCTGTTTTTTAAGGCGTTTTGGCTGAGCGCAGGGAGGGCGAGTGATGAGTAATGGGAGGGGAGAAGGAAGGAGGAAGGTTATAGAGGGAGAAGGGGAAGGTAGATAGGTTTTGTAGGCTTGCAGAGGAGGGGAAATGCAGTGAGATTCAGGGCTTTTTTGGGACTTGACATAGGAAGGAGAGAACAAACTGATGGATTAATATGAAGAGAGATAAACGGAGAGAGAGGGGTGTTATGTGAGGTGAAGGGAAATTTTGAATACAGAAGAAGGTGTATACAATCCTATGGGAGAGAATGATGAATATGTACGTACTTATTTATGATTATCTTCATGGGAGAGAGAAAAGGCCCAGAGAGCATTGTTTCTTACCTATTCACCACCACTCCCCATTTTAGTAGTACATCCTTTGCCTCCAGCCCCCCCCCCCCCTTTACTTCTTTCTTCAACCAAGATATTTTAAAATATGTCCCGAATCAGAAAGAAAACGAAAAAAAAATTCTGTAGCACTATAGTGTGCACTCATTATCATAAACACCTTGCATGTACCCACAGTTTGGTTAGAATCACGTTTATAAAATACTTACAGTTTCCTTCCTTCTCTTTTTTGACTCACGTCCCCCTTGGTAATTTCATACGCCCACCAGTTTTAAACCGCTGCCATAGACTATTGAAGGAGAAAAATGAATAATAAGAGTCATGTAGGAAAGAAGGAAAGTTCAGACTTTACATGGAGAGAGACAAAAGCCCTATAGATGAGAGATAAAGAAGTGTTAGTCCGTGTTGGAGAATGGGAGTCATGGGAGATAGCAAAAGGCTGTGGGGATGGAAGGAACATTGGAAGGGAAGCAATGTAGTACCTAGGGTCACAACTCAGTTCAAGGTCACATAACACTGCATTCTCCCTGGCGTTGATTCAAGTACTTTCTTGGGACGTGCACTGTACTTAACAGATATTTTTATGGATTTATTAACAGTTACACACAGGAAGCGTGTTGTTTTGCGTGAATTGCAGCTCAAGACTTTTGTGCCGGTGGCTTGGTGGGTAAACTAAGTGGTCAGAAAGCGTGCCGGTGGCGGCTGGCGGGTTATTGAACGAGTGAAATATACAATGAAAAGTGCATACGACCAGAGAGAGAACGTAATGGTGATGTATGATACTAAAAAAGGGAAGACTTGTATTTATGTGTGTCGTATTGAGTTGGAAATGGAACTGAAAGATTGTAAAGGAAAGTCCAACTGGAGAAAATCTGAATAACAGATGTAATATAAGATTAAAACTGTATATGAAAAATATGAATTCATTTAGCAGGTAAGTTACAATATTTTACATTTAATACAAAAAGTAGAAAAATAATGAAAAGGAAAATGTCATAGAGCAAATTATGCATAATAAGTATAGAGCCAGCAAATGTAGAATTAAATCTATAATAATATAAGCGAAAGTGTGTCTGTCTGTCTGTCTGTGTGTGTGTGTGTGTGTGTGTGTGTGTGGTATAGGTTCCGCCCCCCGTGGCGCAAACACCTCATATGGCACATTTTTGGAATCAGGTTGACCAGGGGAAGGTCATAAGCCCACTTATGAGATGATCCGATCACTTTTTTTTTTTTTCTTTTTTAGCAGCCTATTAGCGAGAATTGTGAAAACAAAAGTGGGTTGCGAGAATTGAGGAAGCCTTGATGTAGGGTGATGGGTAATGGGTGAGTGAATGGGTGGGGTGATGGGTAATGGGTGTGGGGTGAGTGAATGGGTTGGGGGTGATGGGTGATGGGTGAGGGAATAGGTGGGGGGTGATGAGTAATGGGTGAGTGAATGGGTGTGTGGTGATGGGTAATGGGTGAGTGAATGGGTGGGGGGTGATAGGTAATGGGTGAGTGAATGGGTGTGTGGTGATGGGTAATGGGTGAGTGAATGGGTGGGGGGTGATGGGTAATGGGTGAGTGAATGGGTGTGTGGTGATGGGTAATGGGTGAGTGAATGGGTGGGGGGTGAGTGAATGGGTGGGGGTAATGGGTAATGGGTGTGTGGTGATGGGTAATGGGTGAGTGAATGGGTGGGGGGTGATGGGTAATGGGTGACTGAATGGCTGTGTGGTGATGGGTAATGGGTGAGTGAATGGGTGGGGGGTGATGGGTAATGGGTGAGTGAATGGGTGTGTGGTGATGGGTAATGGGTGAGTGAATGGGTGTGTGGTGATGGGTAATGGGTGAGTGAATGGGTGGGGGGTGATGGGTAATGGGTGAGTGAATGGGTGTGTGGTGATGGGTAATGGGTGAGTGAATGGGTGGGGTGATGGGTAATGGGTGAGTGAATGGGTGGGGGGTGATGGATAATGGGTGTGTGGTAATGGGTAATGGGTGAGTGAATGGGTGGGGGGTGATGGGTAATGGGTGAGTGAATGGGTGGGGGGTGATGGGTAATGGGTGAGTGAATGGGTGTGTGGTGATGGGTAATGGGTGAGTGAATGGGTGGGGGGTAATGGGTGAGTGAATGGGTGAGTGAATGGGTGGGGGGTGATGGGTAATGGGTGAGTGAATGGGTGGGGGGAATTCATACATTTCTACATCCATGATTTCAGGAAAGTTAGAAGGGGCTATCTGGAGAGTCCATGTTTGGTGGGCCGAAGGCCCACCAAACACAGGTGGTGGGCCGAAGGCCCACCAATAGCTCTCCGCAGGAGCTAGCCAAAAAGTCCGCCCGGAGGGCGGCTTTGCGGCTAGTCTATAATAATATAAGCGAAAGTGTGTCTGTCTGTGTGTGTGTGTGTGTGTGTGGTATAGGTTCCGCCCCCCGTGGCGCAATCACCTCATATGGCACATTTTTGGAACCGGGTTGACCAGGGGAAGGTTTTAAGCCAATTATGATCCGATTCGATCACTTTTTTTTTTTTTTTTTTTAGCAGCCTATTAGCGATAATTGTGAAAAAAAAAGTGGGTTGCCAGAATTGAGGAAACCTTGATGTAGGGTGATGGGTAATGGGTGAGTGAATGGGTGGGGTGATGGGTAATAGGTGTGGGGTGATGGGTGAGTGAATGGGTGGGGGGTGATGGGTTGGGGGTGATGGGTGAGGGAATAGGTGGGGGGTGATGGGTAATGGTAAATATAAGCGAAAGTTGTGTCTGTCTGTCAGTCTGTCTGTCTGTGTGTGTGTGTGTGGTGTGTGGTGTGGTGTGTCTGGTATAGGTTCCGCCCCCGTGGCGCAATCACCTCATATGGCACATTTTTGGAACCGGGTTGACCAGGGGAAGGTTTTAAGCCCAATTATGAGATGATCCGATCACTTCTTTTTTTTCTTTTTTTTTAGCAGCCTATTAGCGATAATTGTGAAAAAAAAGTGGGTTGCGAGAATTGAGGAAACCTTGATGTAGGGTGATGGGTAATGGTGAGTGAATGGGTGGGGTGATGGGTAATGGGTGTGGGGTGATGGGTGAGTGAATGGGTGGGGGGTGATGGGTTGGGGGTGATGGGTGATGGGTGAGGGAATAGGTGGGGGGTGAGGGTAATGGGTGAGTGAATGGGTTGTGTGGTGATGGGTAATGGGTGAGTGAATGGGTGGGGGGGATGGGTAATGGGTGAGTGAATGGGTGGGGGGTGATGGGTAATGGGTGAGTGAATGAGTGGGGGGAATACATACATTTCTACATCCATGATTTCAGGAAAGTTAGAAGGGGCTATCTGGAGAGTCCGTGTTTGGTGGGCCGAAGGCCCACCACCAATAGCCCTCCGCAGGAGCTAGCCAAAAAGTCCGCCCGGAGGGCGGCTTTGCGGCTAGTATAATAATCTAAGCGAAAGTGTGTCTGTCTGTCTGTCTGTCTGTGTGTGTGTGTGGTATAGGTTCCGCCCCCCGTGGCGCAAACACCTCATATGGCACATTTTTGGAATCAGGTTGACCAGGGGAAGGTCATAAGCCCACTTATGAGATGATCCGATCACTTTTTTTTTTTTTTTTTAGCAGCCTATTAGCGAGAATTGTGAAAACAAAAGTGGGTTGCGAGAATTGAGGAAGCCTTGATGTAGGGTGATGGGTAATGGGTGAGTGAATGGGTGAGGTGATGGGTAATGGGTGTGGGGTGATGGGTGAGTGAATGGGTGGGGGGTGATGGGTTGGGGGTGATGGGTGATGGGGAATAGGTGGGGGGTGATGGGTAATGGGTGAGTGAAT
>JACEEZ010010700.1:0-20000 GCA_016584305.1 Chionoecetes opilio | reverse complement strand
GCAAACTCTTTACACATCAGTGCCTCCTGGAATAATCAAGATTTTCAGCGTGGCTTCATACATTAGTTTGTCCCATTCCAGATATCACAGTATCGTTTCTGAAGTTTATGGCTTTTTGGTTTTTGTATGCGAATTGTGTAACCGTGCTTGAGTGCTTGTTTGGGAAATGTCTGTGATATCACTTTTGCCATTTTTTGCTGATTCAATGCAGGGAAAGGGTGCGGTAATGGTGTGTGTGTGGGTGTGTGTGTGTGTGTGTGTGTGTGTGTGTGGTGTTGTGTGTGGTGTGTGTTGTGTGTATTCATCTAGTTGTATTCATCTGTTGTATTTTTACAGGGCCAGAGCAACGCTCGTATGGCCCCGTCTCGATCAAATTTTTTCTCATTCCCTTAGTGCTTAGTTTTGGCCGAAGCCACCCAGCACCCCGGAGAGCCAGTCACAACCCCGCTAACACCCGTGATCCCCATTTCACTGCTAGTGGACAGGGGCTCGGGTTGTTAAGGAAACCGCCCAGATGTTTCCGCTCCGCCCGGGGATCGAACCCCGGACTTCTCGGTTGTGAACCGAGCGTGCTACCGTCTACACTACGGAAGGTACCCTATTTCCATATGCTCTTTTTGTTTCGCATCCTGCAGACGCAACGCAAACGCATTAATGTGTGTGTGTGGTGAGTGTGTTTGTGTGTTGGGGTGGTGGGTGTTGTGGTGAAAGGGTGTGTGTGTGTGGAGGTGGTGGTATGTGTGGGGGCCCGGGGGGGGTGATATCGTGCATGCTGTGTGTCGTGTAATGTAGATACACAGAGGGATGAAGAACAGGACTCGAGTTGTAAAGGAGGAGGAGGAGGAGGAGAGAGCACTAAAGGTAGCCCTGAAACATGTGGATAAAAAACCTAAGCAAATAACTACACGTATAGGTTTTCACTCCTTCCCCTTACAAGCCTTAACGTGATGAAGAAGAGAAAAAAAATAAAATATGAAACGACTAAATATCGAAAAAACATCTTATTACAACCTCAGAATCAGAGTATAAAAGCTTGTGCCATATACCCTAAACCTGCCATTCTTTATACCGATTCATTACCTCCCAGGCCATTTTATTATATTCCAATTTTTTTAGATATTTTCATATATATTAACTAATCAATACTATGCATGACCCTCTATTATCAACACAATTATAAGAAACTCAAAGTAAATGACAGTAAATACACCAGGCAATAATATGTAAGTGTAATTTAACCGTATATCAATTACCTATCCTATCCTGACGCCTGAAATGTTAATTACTATGACGCAAAACTTTCCCGACGGTCTAATGTATAATGGATTTAGGGAGAAGCAGGGAGTGTCAGAAGTAAAGTTGCGAGGTTGGTGATGGTAAGGGGGTAATGGAGGTAGTGGGGGAGTAATAGAGGTATGGGGGGTTAATAGTGTAAGGGGGTTATTGATGGTTAATTGGGGGGTAATAGTGTATGTGTGGATGGGAAGCAGGTGGCAGAACAGGAATGGTAATGGGGGTGGAAGTTTTGTTTTGGTGTATCCGTGACTGTTGCGGTCATTGCTCGTTTGAAATATTTAAATATGTGTTGTTATGAGTGTGTGGGAATTGTACAATGGCATGGGGTGGTGGTGGTGGTGGTGGTGGTGGTGGCGGTGGTGGTGGTGGTGGTGGTGGTTGGTGGTGGGTGGTGGTGTGGTGGTGTGGTGGTGATGGTGGTGGTGGTGTGGTGGGTGGCGTGGTGTGGGTGTGGTGGTGGTGGGTGGTGGTGGTGTTGGTGGTGGCGGTGGTGGTGGTGGTGGTGGTGGTGGAAGGGAAGGTTTCTTTGTGTGTGTGTGTTGTGCGGTGTGTGGTGTGTGTGTTGTGTGTGTGTGTGTGTTGTTGTGTTTGTGTGTCTTGTTTGTGTGTGTGTGTCTGTGTCTGTGCCTTTGCCTGTGTGTTGTGTGTGTGTGTGTGTGTGTGTGTGTGTGTGTGTGTGTGTGTGTGTTGTGTGTGTGTGTGTGTGTGTGTGTGTCTGTGTCCCTGTGTCTGTGTCCTGCGTCTGTCTGTGTGTGGTGTGTGTGTGTGTGTGTGTGTGTGTGTGTGTGTGTATGTGTGTGGGCGTTGATGTAAGAGAATGCGTTATCATTAGTTTATCTGTAATGCACAGTGCTGTAATGTAGTTATGATTGTTACAGTTTTTGTGCATTGCTGCTATCATTATCATTGTTATGTTGTTGTGACGGAACGGTGGTGGTGGTGATCGCTATCGTCTGCAGTGTCTAAATCACGCGCAGCGCACGCCGCGCGCACAATACACACACACACACACACACACACACATACACACACACACCACACACACCCACACGACATACACACACACACACACACGCACATTCACACACACAAAACCACCCAACACACATTATGATAATAATGATAATGATTCCAAATTATGCATGAATAATGATTATAACTATTAATGATAGTAATGATATATAATAATGATAATGGTAATGAATATAATAATAATGATTATCATAATAATAATAATAAATAATTACAAATATAAAATTAGGGGAAGGTGGGGTAAGATGCCCCCTCTAGGAAGAATTTAGGTCTAGTAAGCCATACTTCCTGCAGTAGGATTTTGATAAAGAGTTTCCTTGACACTTCTATTTAACCAATCTACGATGTTATACTACCCACAGAGTTATCACTCTATATACGTATACTCTGTGAGTACAACCATCTTATCATACTCTGACTTTGTGAAGAGACGTACTTTAAAAAAAGTCAAAAGGGGCCTCCTGCCCCATATACGGGTAAAAAACGCCAGTGGTAGGCCTATTGCCCCACTACAGGGTAATATAATCATGGGACCCAATCAACACACATCAGGTTAAAAACAGGCCGATCTAATCAAGACATCCTAGCAACCTCCTACCCTAAAGCAAACTCTACATTTATCATTCTAGTGACTAGCTAATATCCCAAACACCCCACTGAAAACTTACGTGAAATGAATGCAAAACCCAAGACTGTCGTCCTGCAGGCCCAGTAAATGTGGCTCCTTGTTGATGACATTTATAGTCTATTTTATTTATTATGGTAAAAATGCACTAAGGAGGAGGCACGCCCCCTACCTTCCTCCCCTTTATTCTTGGCAGCTATTTGTTACAATCAATGTTCAACAGGTGTCAGCAGATTTACTCGTACACTACCAAACACAGCATCCTCACGTATAGCAACACATGACCACTGGACTTTTGAAAACCCACAAAATTAGATCAATAAACTATAGTTCCTGTGAGCGCAGAGGGATTTCCTCCGGGTGGCTGCCAAATCAGTTTGAATTAGCGGAGAATTAAGAAACCGGCACAAAACAGAGGGAGGGTGGGGCGTTTAGCCCCGGCGGGGCATCTTGACCCTACCTTCCCCCTATAATGATGATATAATAAAAGGATAATAACAATGGCAAGAGAAGGATAGTAATGGCTGTGACAAACAAATATAAAATGATGGTCGAATCGCCCTGGGTGGGACTCGAACCCACGTCTAGGAACATTGGCATTTCATGTGGTTTTCCTAAGCTCTGCCACTGAGCTACCCGGGCATGAATAATAATTTTGCAAATAATTGTTTCTATATCCGGAATCCGCGTCCGTACACACAACAGTACTGTTTATCACACAGCACATCACACTAATATTTCCACCCGCCGTCCCTGCATTACGCCAACTCAATGCTCGTACAAGAGTATTATCCTTATTTTATGCTTAATTCACGTGATGTAATGCCAGATTTATTATTTTTACTGCAAAACTAAATATTCATCCTCCTTGACAGGCTGCGCACGTGCAGGGTTTGGTTCCTCCAAGTAAGGAAACAGCTGTTGAGACTTATATTTTCGGTAAGTTTTTCATGAAATTGATGTTTTTTCTTATTAGTTTTAACATGACCACGTATACACAGCAATATCATGATTAAATCACATGCTTGATGACCATTGTTTTCCGTAGGTGTTAATCGTGGTGGCCTTGCGGGAAGCCACCGCTCTGCTGGCGTCACCGACCGCCGCCGACACCACTACACACACACACAACACACACGACACCACACACACACACACACACACACACACACACCACACACACACACACACTCACTCATACACACACACACACTCATACAACCCACACACACACACAACACACGATACACACACCACAGCACATACACACACCCACATACACACACACACCATGTGTGTATAGTATATGTATATATAGACCTGTCCAAGTGGTATGTAAATATTTTCCTTGGACACACAAATTAACTGAACATAGTATCATTAGCAAATAACATTAATATCATTGCATTCATATAATATGAGGGTTATTTAAAACCTGGACTTATTAACGCATTACTAACACCGTTTCTGTCTGTGATTTCATTAATATAATTCTTCTTTCTCCGCCGCTCTCTGCCCACTCTTTCCGTTTCCTCTCTAATATTTCCCCTTAAAAAAAAACAATAACAAATAAAACCCAAAAACCCTAAAGCCTTACTGTATACACTTCGAGTCACAGACACAACAGCCACACCTCATTGACCATATCTGGTCTACAAGTGGAGATGAACACAACAATATATCATACACAATGATACAACATATACCATTTTCCCTGTAGTTTCACAATGCGGCTTCAGGATTTGACAAAAATTCTCCACGGTTATTCATAAAAGATGCCCTAACTAATGCTGCCCTTGAAAGACTTCAGTAATGCATTGCCCACTAGCTGGATTGGTCCAACTGTTATAGAATCTGTGTGTCCTATGCATCTATAATATTTTTTTTTCCAATTTTTAATAATATTTTCCAGAAACAATTTCCCAATGAAGCAAATCGCGTAAAAACCTAAAGTCATCAAACCCATACATCACTCCCTCACTACTTTCCTTCACTAACACAACTCAACTTCCTTCCTTGCCCTTGGGAAAGCATCCAAAGAAAATGCACAGGTTAGAGAGATTTAGCTCACAATGGAAATAAAATGGCCAATGCCAAGTCACTTTTCAATCACTTTCGTTCCGGAGAAAAACCTATCGCTCTATAGAAATAAATTAAACATCTGTTTTTAAATAAAAAAAAAAAAACAAGAGCTCTGTTGCGAAGAAAAAAACAAAAAACCAATAAATCATAAAGAACAATTAAAAACAATTAAAAGCAAACTTCAAGGTAATCCCAAATCACAATGGCAGTCTATTATAAAATTCTTGGCAAGAAGTTCAACTACATCAAATAACTTAATTTGATTAAAACAACCTCCATGTAAATAACACTGGCAGATAATTTAATGACAGCTTCTTGCGGTTTCTGAGATTCCTTAACCAATAATACATTAGATAACTACTCACATAGAGGACAATATTTATTGCATTCCTCCAGCCTTTTCTATGTATCTGAATCCAGTAAAGGCAACGGAGACTGAGAAGTACCTAACAGCCATTAAGTCTTGGACGCAGCTGGGTTGTTGACGCGACATTTCACCTAAACTTTTAAAGCCTCCACTAGCTCACTCACTGCCTCTTCTATTTTCTCGTCCATGGACACACACTCATTAATCTTCCTTAAAAACTGGTACATTTCCAGATCAATTAAAAAAGGCCAGGTATATACCATGGTACATTAAATCAGATCAATGGAACAAAAATGAGACAAATCAAAAAACTAACGTCACATAAAATCAAATCCTTCCTGCTTTTAGCACAATTTTGAAAAGGCCATTTCTACTCGCCTATTAACTACTTGAGGGGAAACACTTATTATCTGACTCTCAACATGGCTTAGATCAACCGCTCTACAGAAACGCAATTTTTACAGTTGTCAGTGACGTAACCAAAACTTAGAAGTAAATATTATGTTGCAGAATATTTATAGATTTAACAAAAGCCTTTGCGATTCTTTAAATCACCAAATACTTCCCCTCGACCAAATTATAAAACATAGTGATAAGAGGTGTGCCCTCCCATGTTTTAAACAGCTATCTTAGTAACAGTTCACAAAGTGTTTTGTAATTCCAATTATTCTCTTTCCAAATCTATATCTAAAGGTGTACCTCAGGGATCTATTTTTAGGATTTTCAAATTCTTCTTTGGCACATAACTCTCTATGTAATCATTGTTAAGTTTGTTGCCTCGTTAAGAGTCGACATATTGCTGATGATATTGTCACTCGTGTTTTCTGGTGTATATTTAGCCACGAGTACTATTGGTCTAACGTAGATGTGGATTGCCTGGTTTTTAACGGCGTTGGCTGAGAGGGGAAGGAGTGCGAGTGATGATGTACTGTGTGTGGGGAGAAAAGGAGGGGGAAGGTTTATGGGAGGGGATAACGGAAAGTTAGATAGGTTGTAGGGCTTGTAGAGGAGGGAAATGCAGTGAGATAGGAGCTTTTGGGACTGACATAATACGGGAGGGAGAGAACAAGACTGATGGGTAATATTGAGAGGGATAAAAGGAGGAGAGGGTGTTATAGTGATGGTGAAGGTAAAGTTTTTGATAAAAGAGGTGTATAATCCTAATTGGAGAGAGCATGAAGCTAGACTACAATGGGAGAGAGAAAAGCCCGAGAGGCATTGTTTCTACTTTTTCACCACCACGCCCCCTTTAGTATAAGTCCGTGCCTCCATGTCTCTCACTTTACTTCTTCAAACCAAGATATGTTAAAAATAATTCGAATCAGAAAGAAAAACTGAAAAACTCCTTTTTTAGCACTATATTGTGTGCACATCTTTATTCCATAAACACCTTGCAATGTACCCAGCAGATTGCGTTAGATCACTTTAATAAAATCTTGACAGTTTTTCTTATTCCTTTTTCTTTTCTGGCTCAACGGCCCCCATTGGTAATTTCATAACGCCCACCAGGCATAAAAACCGCTGCCCTAAACTGTTGGAAAGGGGGAAAAATGGAAATAAGTCATGTAGGAAGAAGAAGGAGAGTTCAGACTACATGGGAGAGAGACAAGCCTTACACTTTTTGGTGAGAGGATGAAGAGTGTTGAAGCCTTGTGGAAAAGTGGCAAACGACAGAGAGAGAATGTATGGTGATGTA
The DNA here is from genome assembly GCA_016584305.1 of Chionoecetes opilio. Taxonomy (NCBI): domain Eukaryota; kingdom Metazoa; phylum Arthropoda; class Malacostraca; order Decapoda; family Majidae; genus Chionoecetes; species Chionoecetes opilio. The sequence continues at coordinate 12,902 of JACEEZ010010700.1, read as the reverse complement.
GCTCGTAAAAAGGAAGACTTGTATTTATGTGTGTCGTGTTGAGGTGGAAATGGAACTCAGAAGATTGTAAAGGAAACTCCAACAGGAGAACATCTGAATAACAGATGTAATATAAGATTAAAACTGCATATAAAAAATATGAATTAATTTAGCAGCTAAGTTACAATATTTTACATTTAATGACAAATAGTAGAAAAAATAATGATAAAGGAAATGTCATAGGAGCAACATTATGCATAATAAGTATAGAGGCAGCAAATGTAACCATTAAATACGATATCAATTAAGTTTTATTTTATTGTGCAACTTAGAACAAAAGAAAATTAAAAAGGTGAATAGCAAACACAACTAGATTAAATCACAACTAGATCATTTATGCCATAAGTGAGAAAAAAAAGAGTATCAAAATTGAAAAAAAATAGCAGCTACTACAGGGAAGGATGTAAAAATAAAAACAAAAACAATCAGTCACATATAATTATGCATCAGGATAATCCCAACTGTTTACCTTTACTGACGCCACCTCGACCACCCATCACACAGCTTTATGAGAGTGTGAGAGAGAGAGAGAGAGAGAGAGAGAGAGAGAGAGAGAGAGAGAGAGAGAGAGAGAGAGAGAGAGAGAGAGAGAGAGAGAGAGAGAGAGAGAGAGAGAGAGAGAAGACGTAGAGAGAGAGAGAAGAGGAGAGAGATAGAGTCAGCGAGAGAGAGAGAGAGAGAGAGAGAGAGAGAGAGAGAGAGAGAGAGAGAGAGAGAGAAGAGAGAGAGGAGAGAGAGTGTGTGTGAGTGTGAGAGGACCCCACTCATCGAGGATAATTCTATTAAGGGTCTCCTCCCCTCGTAAGTGATGAAGAACGCGTCCTTCATAGGGATAAAGGGAGGAGGAGCAGGAGAGGAGAAGAAAAGAAGAGGAAGGAAGATGAAGAGAGCGTGTATCGATGAGTCGTGTTTCCTCTCTTCCTTTCAATCCTTCCTCTTTCCTTCTTTTCACAACCTTCGATCCTCTACTCATACCTCTCCGTATTATTCATTATTCTTCTCCGTAGTCCTCCCAGTTTTCTCAGCAAAATCATGACCCTTGAATTTTAGTCTTCCTTATTTTCCCGTCACTTGTTTTGCTTCGTAGTCAGTAATTCTTTCCATTCCAGTGTTTTCTGTCTCCTTTTCTTACGCATCTTTCTTTGTTCCACTATTCCTCTATTCCATTATTCTGTCTCTCATGTCTCCTTCCAGTGTTTCATACATTACATTGGTTTATGTTTTTAACCTGCTTTAAATATACAAAGCTACTTATATCTCAGTGCCTTTGTTATATGTTCAGTTTCAGTTATTTATCATTGCATCAGATCCTTGACTTGGCTGTGAGTCTTTCCAATAATTGTTGTTCCATTATTTTCGTTACATTTCACCAGAGTTAATCAGCTTTCTAGATTTCATACGTTTCCTGAACACCTTCTGATTGTATTTTCTCTTCACTGATAATTTTGCCACTCGAATTCCACGAAAGTTGAAGGAACGAGAAAAAATGTATTTCATCAACAATTCCTTTTATCCCGCATGCTATTTTACCTTGTCATTCTAGAAAGGAAAATTTTGAAAATTATATTTTGTTAAAGAGAAATAAACGTGTGTGTGTGTGTGTGTGTGTGTGTGTGTGTGTGTGTGTGTGTGTGTGTGTGTGTGTGTGTGTGTGTGTGTGTGTGTGTGTGTGTGTGTGTGTGTGTGTGTGTGTGTGTGTGTGTGTGTGTGTGTGTGTGTGTGTGTGTGTGTGTGTGTGTGTGTGTGTGTGTGTGTGTGTGTGTGTGTGTGTGTGTGTGTGTGTGTGTGTGTTTGTGTGCGAGTGTGTGTGTTTTGTATGTGTGTGTGTGTGTATGTGTGTGTGTGTGTTTTGTGTGTGTGTGTGTATGTATGCAAAAATGTCTGTCTGTCTGTCTGTCTGTGTGTCTGCCTGCTTTTCCTTCCGTGTGATTGCGTCCTTCAAAGTTCACTCGCTCAGAAAATCCTGCTTCTTCCTTCCAAACAACCAATTTCACATGACTTTTACATCGACAGCATAAATTAAGATATAGGAGAGAGAGAGAGAGAGAGAGAGAGAGAGAGAGAGAGAGAGAGAGAGAGAGAGAGAGAGAGAGAGAGAGAGAGAGAGAGAGAGAGAGAGAGAGAGAGAGAGAGAGAGAGAGAGAGAGAGAGAGAGAGAGAGAGAGAGAGAGAGAGAGAGAGAGAGGAGAGAGAGAGAGGAGAGAGAGAGAGAGAGAGAGAGAGAGAGAGAGAGAGAGAGAGAGAGAGAGAGAGAGAGGGGGGGGGGGAAGTGAGGTTTTAAGATGTTGCGTAGCAGTCTTATCTCATGGGAGGGTTCGCCACTTTAGAGCCCCACAAGGCCTCTGCTGCATTTCAAAGAGGAAGAGGAGGAAGAGGAGGAGGAGGAGGAGGAGGAGGAGGAGGAGTCGAGGATGTGCACAAAGGAAGGATAGATTGAGACTTGGTGGAGGAGGAGGAAAGTGGACGGATGGTGACGAGGAGGAGGAGGAATACAAAGGAATACAAAGGAAACACAAACAGCAACAGACCGATAGGTCCTTACAAGACTGTTTGCTTTAACTACACTACACTAACTAGATAATAAGAGAGAAAGGATAGGAAAGTAGAAGGCTCCTCCCCACCCACCCATCTCTCCAGCCGAAGCTGGCCGGAAAAGAAGTGATACCATGCAATATAGAAAAACTGCATGGAATTTGTGAGGAAAGTTGAAATCTGTAATCTATGGCTAACTACTACTAGTTTGTGGGGGTAGGTTTAGTGCTTGATAGATAGGTCATGTTATGTGTGTTTTGTAATGGTGGGAACACAGTGTGGAGGTTCAAGGGGTGGTGCGGCAGCCTTGCCTGGCGCTTTCTTGGGAGGCAGCAGTCAATCAGGCCCCAGCTCCGTTCAATCAAAATTCAAAATATTTGAAAAGACAATTTCTACTCGCCTTATTAACTACTTGGAGGGAAACAGCTTATTATCTGACTCTCAACATGGCTTCAGATCAAACCGCTCTACAGAAACAGCAATTTTACAGTTTGTCAGTGAGTATAAAAAATTAGAAGGTAAAATTTAGTTGCGGGGAATATTTATAGTTTTAAAAAAAAACCTTTTGATTCTTTAAATCCCCAAGATACTTTCGCAAAATTAAAAAAAAACATGGGATAAGAGGTGTGCCTCCCCAACGTTTAAAGTATTTTAGTAAATCAAAAAGGGTTTTTTTTTGTAATTCCAATTTTCTTTTTTCAAAACTATTTAAAGGTTTCAGGGATCTTTTTAGGCCTTACTTTTTATATATAAAAAAGACATAGTCAATGCAGCTAAAAAAATTTAAATGTCCCATATATGCTGACGTACAAATCTCCTTTTTAGCTGATAAAACCTGAACCCCTTTACCCCTTAATTTAAAAAATTGAATTTTTGTTGATAAATAAGGGATACGGGCCCAAAAATTTAAAAAAACTAATGTTAAAAAAAACCAATTAAACTGTTTAAAAATCTTTTAAATAAAAAAATGTCAGCCCCCAATTTTATTAGAAGGTAACCAATACAACGTGTCTCTCATAAAAAGTTTATAGGTGAAATTATCGATAAAAATTTAAATTGGAGCCATCATTTTAAGAGGTATGTAAAAAGCAAAAAAAAAAATTTGGATCCTATATAGAGTCCCCCCATCAACTAACAACAGAGAGTATTTAAGGGATATATAAACTTTTGTCCCCTCACCTTTATCTACGGGTCCCCATAGGGGGTTGACAGGGGCCATCTTTTTTGAAAAAAATATAGTACCCCAAAATAAGATTATCAGATCTATTCTATTCATGGAAAAATTTTTGATTCTACCAGCGTAATTTATTTCTTTTAAATATTTTAAATTTTTAAATTCATAAAAATTATTTTGTATTTTTGGTTTTTTTTAAAATATGAATATCATACAGGAAAAAATTTTCAAAATTTGGAAATTTCAAACACGGGGGGTAATAAATAAATCTAGGAGCCCAAAATTTTTCGAACAACCCTCTAAAAACAAGAGGTGGATGTGACGGTCCTCAGCTGTGGTTTCCTTCCTACTGATGTAAAAACATAAATTTTAAGAATTTTATTTAAATTTTAAAAAGAAAAAAAGAGTTATTTTTTTATTTGTCAGAATCAGGGTGTTAGGGGCGAACGTGAAGTGTGGTCAATACGAAGTCAGGGGGATGTTCAAATTTTGTTAACTTTTTAAAGAACGTGTTGGAGTTTTGGTGCTTTTTTACAAATTGGAATTTATTTACTGTATTTGTAAAGTTTGATTGCATAATCTATTCAAAAAAATTTTCTTAGAAAAAAATTTTTGCCTGTGTACTGAAAATTTAGATTAGAAGTTTCCGTCTGCAAAGGTTTTGGGCCGACGGGACCATGCCGTTAATAGCCTGGTATATATAAGTTTTTTTATATAATTTATAGATGAAAATTATGGCAAAAAATTTTTACTATTACTATTACTTTTTATATTACTATCACACACACATACACAACAACACACACACAACACTCATACACACACAAAACACACACACACATCCACACACACCACACCCCCACACACAAACCCACACACACACACACATACACACACACCACAAACAACACACACACAAAACACACACACACACAACACACACATACACACCACACACAACCCCCATACACACACACACACATACACACAAAAACACACACATACACACACAACACACACAACACACACAACATACACACACAAAACACACACACACACAACACACAAACACACACACACACCCCCAAAAAAAACACACACCACACACACACACACACACACACACAACAAAACCCAAATTAAAACACACAACAAAAATTTTAGTAGTAACTAAAATATTTTAAGCTGATTTATGGTATGGAGGTGTACCTCGTCAAATACCAAAAAGTATTCGCATCCGGGGAACTAGATCAGAACAAGAAACAATAGATACCAAAAATTTTGGGAGATACACAGGTGAAAACAGAGAAACGTCTTTGTAGCAAGGTTTTGCAAGTGAGAGAGAATTTTCTGCCTTTTCGAAAAGAAATAACGAGGAAATTGTAAGGCTGGGGGAAAAGGTATATCCAGAAATACTAACAAAGGGGCCAACGATTTTAAGTAGTTGAGTTAATGCAAAGCCCCCGTGAATGTTTTGAAGAACTTGTTTTATTTTCAGATAAATTTTTGAGCTGTTTAGATAAGCTGACAAGTATATCTGGTTTTTAGTTTCTTATTTATATTTTCTATGTGTCACTTGTTTGGAAATTGCCAAGGGTTTTCCCCCCCAATTTCGTTTAGTAGTAGTTACTGATGTTTCTATTAGATGTTTAAAAGTCCTCCCAAAATTGCATTTTATGGGAGCTGTGCCCCAAATATTATTTTTAATAAAGTCTGAGAAATAAAAATATATTTTTTTTTATTCTTTTCAAACACCCACCCACAACCCACAACACACCAACAACCCAAAACCACAGACACACAACAACACACACACACCACACAAACACACACCACACACACACACACACACACAACAAACAAAAAAACAACAAAAACACACAACACACACACCCCCAGACACACCCCCAACTAACACACACCCACACCCACACACTTTATCAAACAAACACACCACACACACCAAAAAACCCCCCCCCCCCCCCCCAAACAAACACACCAACCATAAAAAACACGAGAGTCACGTTCCCGAACACTTGACGCAACATTAGGGAGCCTAACGCGCCGGGAGCTCGTGAGGGAGCCCAAGGTATCACAGAAGCAATCAAGGCGACGGCAATTGTCTTCCCTTTCCCCGGGTGTTCGCGGCTCCGGGGCAAAAAAAAAAGCGGAGAAAGGAAGGAAAAGTGGCGCCGTAAACCGAGACAAATTTATGAAGATGGAAGTATTTAACCCTTTATAAGCAGGAAGGAAATGGGAAATAGAGGGAAAAGTAGCTTGTTTTCCCTTCGAAAGAAATACCATGAAAAAATCGGGTAAAAAAAGAAAGAAAGAAAAAAAAGACTAGCAAAAAGAGCAGTACATGTTATGAATTTTTTTTATGTTTTTTCCACCGGATAGGCAGGGGGGGAGGAAAGGGAAAGGGGAACAAATAAAGAAAGGAGAGAAGGAAGGAAGGAAGGCAGTAAAAAAACAACTAAAGAAAGATAAAAGGAAAGAAGGAAGGAAGGAAGGAAAAAAAACTAAGTAAAGAAAGAATGAAGGAAAAGAGGTAAAAAAGAAGGAAGGAAGGAAAAAAAAAAGGGGCCCAATCATAAAGTTAGTGAAACCCCCCGGGGATCAGTTTTTTCCCTTCATGGGGAAAAGTTTTGTGGGGGGGAGGAGGGGGGGACGGGAAGGGGAAGGAAGGGCGGGTTTTTCAGAAGGAAGGGAGGCCCCGGGAAAGGGTTTAGAGATGCAATTTTTTGGGTTGGGGGGTCGTATAATTGAGGAGAGAGAAAGAGAGAGGATTGAGGGGAAGAGAGAGGAAGAAAAAGGGGAGAGAAGGAGAGAAGGAGAGAAGAGAGAGAGAGAGAGAGAGAGAGGGAGGGAAGGGAGAGAAGAGAGAGGAGGAGGAGAGGAGGGAGAGAGAGAAAGGAGGGGAGAGAGAGGAGAGAGAGAGAGAGAGAGAAGGGGGATTTAGAGAGAGGAGAGAGAGAGAGAGAGAGAAAGAGAGAGAGAAAAATTTTTTTGTTTGGGTGTGATAAAAACGTTTCTGAGTATGGAGGGTAAAGGGCGTGTGTTTTGGCATAAAGCAAAAGGAATGTTAAAAAAGTCAGCAAAATATTCCTCCTTGCCGTTTCCTCTTCCCCTTCTGGTCCTCCCCCTTTTTCCTTTTCTTCTTTTTTTCCTACTTCTCTTTCTTTTTTCTGTTTTTCCCATTTTTCCTTTTTTTTATTTATATTTACCCCCCTGTCCCACACACACACACACACCCCACCCACCCCACACAAAAAATCCACACAACACACGTGCCCACACACCCCCCACACACACACACACACACAACCACACCCACCACACACACAACTCTGACACTTAACCCTTTTTACAGGAGGTAAAAGGAGCACTTTAATTATTTTTGTGCTCCTTTTTTCCATCGGTTCCTTTCTATCGTGATTTCCCAAAATAGAAACCCCTTTTAAACCCAAGTAACTAAGAACCTAGAAAAAATTAGTTTACGTTAAATTCTAAGTAAGAGAGATTTGTTGTTAGGGTTTTTCGGGAACACAATATAAAAAATTATTTTAAGATGTAGTACTTGAAAATGTTTTTTTTTTTTCATTAGATGGAAAAATTTTTTTTGTCATAAAATCATAGAGTATAATCTTGGAGGATTGAGACGTTTTTTTTTCAATCAAACTTAAGAAATTTACTCGTTTATGCACTTCCGGGGGGTTTGCAGCAGTCAATTATTGTGAGTAAAATAAATAAGAACTTTTCTTTTATCACTTTTCATTCCCGGAGAAATCTAAAATGGTACGTCACCTTTTTATGTAAATAATAATATCTTTGTTGGGGCCCTTTCACCCTTTTGTTTACCTATCTTTTAAGGAAAAGTTTTTTTCCTGCTTTTTCCTTTTTGATATTGCAGTTTGTGCTGTCTAAAGTACTTTGCGTCTATTTCTGCCATTTTATCTTCCTTTCTTCTTTGGAAAATAAGCCTCTATGTAATCATTTTTTAAGTTTTTTGCCTCAGTAAGATCGAAATATGCTGATGATGATCCAACTCGTTTTTTGGGTGTAGATTAGTAGCCCGGTACATTTTGGGAAACGGAGGGTTTTTGCCTGGTTTTTAAGGCTTTGGGCGAGAGGGAGAGGAGGCGAGTGATGAGGTAATGAGGGGGAGAAAGGAAGGGGGGGGGTTTATGGGGGGGGAAGGGGAAAAGTTGGGATAGGTGTGGGCTTGTAGAGGGGGGAAAAATGCGTGGAAGGAGCTTTTGGGACTGACATAAGGGGAGGGAGGAGAACAAGACGAGGAGTAATATGAAAAGAGATAAAATGAGAGAGAGGGGTTTTAAGCGAGGGTAAGGGAAAGTTTTGAAAAAGAAGGTGTAAAAACCCGGGGGAGAGAAGGATGAATCTAGATTAAGGGAGAGAGAAAAGGCCCCGAGAGCAGTTTTTTCTTAACCTTTTCACCACCCCCCCCCATTTGTAGTAAGCCTTGCCCCCATGTCCCCCCCCTTTTACTTCTTCAACCAAGATTTTAAAAAAAATTTCCCGAACAGAAAGGGAAAAAAAACTAATTTTTTTTTTTTTAGCAAAAATATTGTGACATTTATTCATAAACCCCAAACCCCCGGTTTGTAAAATTTTTTTTAAAAAAAAATCTTTCCCCTTTTTTTCACTCACAACCCCCTTTTTTGAAAAAAAAAACCAAACAATAAACCCCAAAAAAAGTTAGGGAAAACCTACATTTTCTTTTTGAGAGGGGAAAAATTTTTGGGGGGGAGGGAAAAGGAGGAGAAAAGGGAGAGGAGAGGGGAAGAGGAGAGAGAGAGAGAGGGGAGAGGAGGAAAAGAGAGAGGAGGGAGAAGAAAAGGGGGAAAGAGAGAGGAAGGGGGGGAAAAAGAGAAAGGGGGGGGGGGGAGGAGGGGGGAGGGGGAGAGGGGAGAGGGAGGGGAGAGGGAAAAAAGGGGGGAGGGAGGGAAAAGGGGGGGGGGGAGAGGAGGAGGGAGGGAGGGAAGAGAAAAGGGGGAAAGGGGGAAAAAAAGGGGGGGGAAAAGGGCCCCCCCGGGTAAAAAGGGGGAAAAAAAAGGAAATGGGACTTGGGGGAAAAAAAAGGGGGGGGAAAAAAAAAAAAAAAAGGGGGGGGGTTTTTATTTGGGGTTTTTTCCCCTTCCTTTAAATTTTTTTTTTCCTTTTTTTTTCGCCTTTCTTTTTTTCGTTTTCTTTTTTTCCTTTTTTCCAAAAAAAACCCTTATTTTGTCTTCCCTTTTCCCCCCCTTTTTTTCTTCATGTAAATTTTTTAATTCCTTTTTCCTTTTTTCCTTCTTTTTTTTTATTTTTTCCCCCATTCGTCCTGCTTGGTTTTACTTCATTTTTTTTTTTAAATTTTTTTTAAATAAAAAAAAAATTTTTCAGTCCTGTTTTTGCATTTTGTTTTTTATTTTTTTCCTTTAAATTGGCGGGGTTTTCCCAAAATTGTTGCCAATTTTTTCATTTTACCCTTTTTTGCTTTTTTTTTTTCTAGTTTCCGAAAATTTGATTTATTTTTTTAGATAATTTTTCCCCGTTTTAAAAATTGGGGGGTTTTTTTTTTTTTTTGGGGTTTTTTTTGATTCGAAAAAGGAAAATTTTGGTTTTTTTTTTTTTCGTGTGTGTTTGTGTGGTGGTGGTGTGTTTTTGGGGGTGTGTGGGTGGTGTGTTTTGTGTGTGTGTTTTGTGGTTGTGTGGTGTTGTTGTGTTGTGGGTTTTGTGTGTGTGGTGTGTTGTGGTGTTGGGGGTGTTGTGTGGGGGTGTGTGTGTGTGTGTGTGTGTTGTGGGTTTTTGGGGGGGGGGTGTTTTGTGTGTGTGTTGTTTGTGGGTTGGTTTTTTGGTGTGTTTTTGTTGTTGTTGTTTTGTTGTTTTTTTTTTGGGTTTTGTTTTTTCTAAAAATTCCTTTTTTGTTTGGGTTTTCCCGTTTTTCCTTTTTCAACCTTCAAATTACTGCAGAAAATTTTTTTAAAAAAAAAAGCAACGACAGAAAAAAGATTAGGAAGAGAGAAGGGGAGAGAGAGGGGAGAAGGGAGGAGGAGAGGGAGAGAGAGGGAGAGGGGAGAGGAAGGGGAGGAGGGGGGAGAGGAGGGAAAAAAGGAGAGAGAAGGGGAGAAGAGAGAGAGAGAGAGAAGGGGAGAAAAGAGGAAGGGGAAAAAGGGAGGAGGGAAAAGGAAAAAGGGGGGGGGAGGAAAGAGGGGGAGGGAAAAAGGGAAGGAAAAGAGGAGGAGGAAGGGGGGGGGGAAAGGAAAGGGGGAAAGGGGGAAAGGGGAAGGAGAATGAAAGAGGAAAAGGAAGGAAGGGAGGGAAAATTTGGATACAAGGGGCCCCCCAAGAAAAAAAGGGAAAAAGAGGGGGGGAAAAAGGGGGGGGGGGGACCCCCGGAAAAAAAAGGGGGGGGGGGGGGGGAAAAAAAATGGGGACAGGAAAAAAAAAAAAAAAAAAAAAGGGGGGGGGGGTTTCATCCAAACAAATATTTTTTTTTTTATGTTACCAAAGCTTCTTTTAACAATTTAAAAACCCCCCCCCACCACCCTTAAAATATAAAAAAAATTTCTCGCTGCTAAAAAGTCAATATAATAACAAAATTTTATCTCATATATATTAAACCTTCCCTTTAAAAAAAAACTTTAATTTTCCCCCCCTTTTTTTTAATACAATTCTTTTTAATTTTTTTTTTTTCGGGTAAAAAATTTTTCTATTTTTTTTACTTTTTCAAAATGAAGTGTTTAAAATTTGGTTCCCCTTTTTAAAAAAGTAATGTTGATCAAAATTACGGGAACTTTTTATTTTAAAAGGTTTTTTAATAGTTTTTTTTTTAATACAAAACACTTTTTTTTTACAACACCCCTATTTTTTAAAAATTTTTTTTTTTTGGGAAAAAACCCTTTCCTTTTTAATTTTGGGAAAATTTACTTTTTTAGTCTCTGTTTGGCCTTTTTTTTCCCCCTTTTTTTTTTTATTTTGTTTTCTTTTTCCTTCCTGCCCTATTCCCCTCTTTTTTCCTTTTCCCCCATAAACCCAAAAATTAAAACCAAAATACTAACAAAAAAAAAAAACATATTTACTAAATTTCTAAAATTTTTTTTTAATTAAATTTTAAAGGGGAAATTCTCCTTTTCCTTTTCCCCCCCCTTTTTCTTTTTCCTTCTTTGTTTTTCCTTCCCTTTTCCCCCCCCCTATTTTCCCAAGCAAGAAACCGAAAAAAAGAAACATTTTGAAAAATGAAAAAAAAGAAAAATTTGTTAAAAATAATTTCGGAAAAAATTTTTTTTAAAAAATGAAAGAGTAAAAAAAAAAAAATACCCTTTTTTTTTTCCGTAAAATTTGTTTTTTTTAAGGGGAAAAAAATAATAAAAGAGAAAAAAAAAGGAGGGTTTTTTTTAAGAAAGGGCCAAAGAAAAGAATAGGAGGGAGAATGCCAAAAGTTTAAAGGGAAAGAAAAAAGAAAAAAAAAATAGGGGGGGAAGGAGAAAAAAAAAAAATTTGAATAAGAGAAATAAAAAAAGCCGGAAAGAAAAGAATTTTAAAAAACGCGAAGAGGGGGAAAAAAGGGGGGAAAGAGGGAAAGAGGAAAGAAAGGAGGGGGGAAAAAAAAGGGGGGGAGGGGAGAAGGGAAAGGGGGGGGGAGGAGAGGGGGGGGGAAAAAGGGGGGGGGGGGGGGGGGGGGGGGAGAGGGGGGGGGGGGGGGAAGGGGAAGGAGGGAAAAAAAGGGGGGGGAGGATTGGGGGGGAAGGGAGGGAAAAGGGGGGGGGGGGGGGGGGGGGAGGGGGGGGGGGGGGGGGGTGGGGAGGGGGAGGGGGGGGGAGGGAGGAAGGGGGAAAAAGGGGGGGGGGGAAAGGGGGGGGGAAAGGGGGGGGGGGGGGTGGGGGTTTTGAAAATGGGGGGCAGAAGGGGGAAAGAAAAAATTTTTTTACGGGGGTCAAATCTATGCCAGGTTTTAAAGATTTCCATAAAACTAAAATTTTAAATTTGTTTTTTTTTTTTTTTTTTTTTTTTTTTTAATTATTTTTTTTATTTTGTTTTTTTTTTTGGTTTTTTTTTTTTGGGGGGGGATTTTGGTTTTTGGGGTTTCTGGATTTGGGGTAGGTTTTTTTTTTGTTTTTTGGGGGAGGTGGTGGTTTTATTTTTAGGAGGGGGGGGTTTTTTTGGGGGTGGGGTTGGGGTGGGGGTTTGGGGTTTTTGGGGTGGGTGGGGGGATTTGGGGTTCTTTTTTAAAAAGGATTGAGGGGGGGGGATGGATTTTTCTGTTTAGTATGGGGGGGTTGGGGGTGGAAACTGAAGCCCCCCCGGGCCCGAACCCTTTTGGAAACCGAGTTTGGTAAAAATTTTTGCGGGGACAAAGTGAAGGGAAAAAAAAATTTTAAAAAAAAAAAAAAAAACATAAAATTTTTTATGATTAATTTTCCCTTTTTTTTTAAAATTTTTGACCCTTTTTTATTTATAAATTTTCCTTTAAAAGAAATTTTTGGGGGGGGAAAAGGGGAAGAAGAAAAGAGAAAAGCATAAAACAAGAGAAGGGAAAAGGGGAAGGGAAAAAAGAGAAAAAAAAAAAAGGAGGGGGAAATTCGAAAAGGGGGGAAAAAAAAAAAGGGGGTTTAAACTAAAAAGAAAGGGGAAAAAAAAAAATGGAAAAAGTTCCCAAAAAAAAGGGGAAAAAAAAAAAACCATGGGAAGATTAAAAAAAAAAAGGAAAAAAAAAGGGAAAAAAAAGGAGGGAAAGGGGAAAAAGAGGGGAAAAAAAGGGGGGAAGGGAAGAAAAAAAAAAAAAAGGAAAGGCGGGGGGGAAAAGGGGGGGGAAAAAGGGGGAAAAAAAAAAAACTTCTCAAAGGAAAAAATGGGTTTTACCAAAGAAAAGGGGCAATTTTTGGCCTTTGGGAAAATTTTTTGGAAATTTTCGGGGAGGAAAGTTTTTGGGAAGGAAAAAGAAAAGGGGGGGAAGGGGCAAAAGAAAAGCGGGGAAAAAAGGGGGGGGGAAAAGGGGGGCTGGAAAAAAATTTAAAAGACGATCGTGGGTGGGTCAAACCCCCTTTTTTTGGGGGCCAGGGTTTTAAGGCCCTGGTCCCGGGTAAAAAAATTTAATTGTTTTTTAGGTTTTTAAAAAAATTTTTCACCCCCGGGTTAACCAAACCCAATCGAAAAA
>JACEEZ010010699.1:0-14159 GCA_016584305.1 Chionoecetes opilio | reverse complement strand
CCTCTAAGTTCCTGCTGCTCTCTAACCTCAATGTTCATTACTGCTACAAATGGCTATCAGCAAAAGCCCCTGTACATTTTGCAACAACTGGGAGGGAGAAAAAATTGACACAGACGCCACAGGACACTTAACTTCTTAGAAGCTGTTTTAGCAAAAGATAAGTGAGATTTCCAGTTTTATTTTTAGTAAAGGATTGTTCAAGAATGATATTGTAGAGGAGGGAGACAGTTCGGTGGAAGAGAGAGAATTAAAGAAGAGAGAATAGCTGTCTGGAAGGTTATGTCGAGTAGATAGTGGCTATACAGTGGATATACAGTGGGTTTTTTAGCATTGAACAATACAAGGTTTGCTTTGTCCCAATCAGATTATATAAAAGATCAAAAAGTTAGGTTTTTGTGGCATCCCTCCATGAGTGCTCTGAGGGATGGAGGGACTGGTATTTTCAAAGTACGCTCATATAAAATATATCACCATGGTCCTGTTTTTCAAAACCAAAAATCGATTAATATTGATATCAGCGCGTACAAATTTATCAGTACAATCACGTTGATGTTCGCCAACTGCAATATTACTGTTCACGTGATCCTGACTGCTATAAATAAAATAGCTCGATATATCATTTTCTCGCGGTTGTTCTAATACTTATTGATTCAGAAGTTACCTTCTAAGAATTTAATAGGAGCACTGGCTCGACATAATTAATCATCTGCCATAAAGTTGGCAGCGCTGTCCAGTATAGAGTACAATCACTCGTCTGATATGTTCCTTTTTATACATGGATGTATATGGGACCCAAAAACATTTTGTCTTTGCATTATATTTACTTTCATCCGCAATATTTTTTTCGTTTATCTTGCCTAATTTGTAAAAATTTCCGCGCTGCATAATGAAATGTTTTCAATATATTTTGCTCATTTTTTTTACATCTAGGTAAATAATTTCTTATATGAGCAACCACATAATTTCGCTGTCAAACCCAGGTTTTTTTATTTTTTATTGATACATCTGTTCATATAATACAGGATGATTTCATTTTATTGTGTTAATAATTGATCTTCGAAAATGACAATTGTTACTCAATCAAAGTTGTTTCAATCAATCAATCATTGGGGCATACGCCGGGGGCGCGTCACCTCGCCCACCCTACGACGCCATTTCAGGGGGTCACCACGCGCGAATTCCCATGCAGTCTCCTTCCCATACCAAGCAACTCTCGACAGTAAACATTACCTTGTCCATGCCACGAGCCTTGTGGGCGCGCTTTGTTCTCCTCCACTACGGATTGTCTCTTACATATACACCCGGTGGGAAGGATTATTTTCAGGGTAGCGTGCCACATGCCCATATAACCGAAGTTGGCGTGGAATTGGTTGGTGGTTGGACCATGCAGGTAATAGGCCTCGATTCAGTCTTACGGTACAATCACTGATTTGACACGTAATCATCCCAGTGATACCCCATGATTATACAAAGACACTTATTACCAAAGGCATCGATCTGCCTATTCAAGTTGCTATTTAGTTCCATGTCTCACATCCATAGAGTAAGAAGACAGGGATCACAAGCGACTTTTTTTTTTTTTTTTTTTTTTACATCACAAAGGACTGGCCAAACACCAACAAAAAAAGGTAACACAAAGCCCGCTTAGTTGCCAGTCCTTATAAAGAAGACAGTAAGAGAATAAAAAAATAGGGATGGGCCAATTTATTTCGGGAGGTGTCTTGTTACTCTTCTCTTGAAAAGATTTAAGTCCATAGGAAAGTGGAAAATAGAAACAGGAAGAGAGTTCCAGAGTTTACCAGTGAAAGGGATGAAAGACTAAATATACTGATTAACTCTTGCATTAGGAAGATGGACATAATAGGGATGAGAATGAGTAGAAAGTCTTGTGCAGCGAGGCCGCGGGAGGGGGAGGCATGCAGTTAGCAAGTTCAGAAGAGCAGTGAGCATGTAATAACAGTAGAAGATAGCAAGAAAAGCAACATTCCGGCGGTGATTTAAAGATTGAGACAGTCAGTTACGGAGGGGAGTTGATGAGACGAAAAGCTTTTGACTCAACCCTATTTAGGAGAGCTGTATGAGTGGATCCTCCCCAAACATGTGAGACATACTCCATACATGGGCGGATAAGGCCCCTGTAGAGAGCAAGCAACTGGGAGGGAGAAAAAAAAAGACGCAGACGCCACAGGACACCTAACTTCTTAGAAGCTGTTTTTAGCAAGAGATGATATGTGAGATTTCCAGTTCAGATTTTGATTAAAGGATAGTCCACGAATGTTCATTGTAGAAGAAGGAGAAAGTTGAGTGTCATTGAAGAAGAGGGATGTGGTAGTTTTGTCGAGTAGATAGGTTAGTAATTGGGTTTTTGTGGCATTGAACAAACAAGGTTTGCTTTGCCCCAATCAGAAATTATAGAAATATCAGAAGTTAGGCGCTCGGTGGCATCTCTCCGTGATCACTTAGTTCCTGTTGAGTTGGACGTCTAATAAAAGACGTTGAAAAATGCAGGGTAGAATCATCAGCGTAGGAGTGGATAGGGCTTTGAGTTAGACTTAAAAGATCATTAATGAATAAGAGAAAGAGAGTGGGTGATAGGACAGAACTCTGGGGAACACCACTATTGATAGACTTGAAGATCCGGATCTTTGTCCTGCTGTACAGGTATCAACAACGCCAAATACTCGTGCTGAGTGAGTCCATAACACCGTAGGCTTTGTCAATACACCGTAAGTCTTCTTGACGTGACCCACTGTCATTCTGGACTGCGCCACCAAGGAATGTTAAATTTTCCAAGATCTCAATGTCCTCGCCGCACGCATGAACAGACTGTACTGTTTCATCTAGCAAGCCTCCAATCACCTTGACCTTGCTTGGTCTTAAGCTAGGAAACCTCAAGTCCCAAAGACTTTGCCACCTAGTGCAGAGCGCCCTCCTAGGGCGCCTCAAGAGCCATCACCAGGACCTCCAGCAACTCGGTAAAGATAACTGCATCATCGGCAAAAACAAGATCAATGATTTTGATATTACTGAGGGATGCTCCATAATCACTTTGCTCAACAACTTTGCCCAATATTCATTCCATACAAGTTTTAAAAAGTGAAGGTGTTAATCCAGTGGTGTGAAGCTGCCCAATTGAAGAGTCAATCATCAACAACTGCCCCAAGTACATAGCCCAACGAGTAATCTGCCCATCCATGTCCGGACACGAGGCGCCCATCTGCTGCAGGGATAGCACTCGCCCGATATGGACACTTTCCACGATTTGGAACAGAGCTTCTTCAGGGGTCAGTAGGCGGGTCGGAGGTCATTAGCGTATAAATTGCCCTCGACATCCTCAGCGAGACTCCTGACATACCTCTCCTTGTCTCTCCCCAAGAGATTTTTAGTCCTATGTGATAGAACCTTTTACATATGAAAAAAAGAAACGTAAAAAAATAAGGAAGCAAAAAGAGGCCGTGAGACCTACACGAGGTAGTTCCTTTACTTAACCTTTCCCTACTCCACCCTCTTCCCCCCATGAATTTCCCAGACCCCTTTTTAAAAAGACCCCAATTACCCCATTCCCATGACGACTGAGTCCCATCCAATCTTTTTCAACACCCTATTTGGGAACCTTTTTCCCTACTTTTTTTTTAAAATTACCCTTTTCACTTGAATCCGTTACTTTTGTTCTCCCCTGCTTAAGCCATAATACTTTTCCTATACACCTTATCGTACCCTTTAACCACTTAAAAACTTTATCAATGGGCCCTTACTCTACGCCCTCGAGTAGTGTAACAAATAGTTTCATCTTTTCCCTTAACAAATTACGCATCCCATAAATATTTTGGGTATCCTTCTCTGGACTGATTCTAAAAAGGCTTATCCATCTGAAATACGGATCCCAAAAAATGAATGCATATCTAGGTGGGGTTTGACTCAATAAATCAATCTTTGGGGGGCAAACGCCGGGGGGCACGTCCCCTCGCCACCCTACGACCCCACCCCGGGGGTCACACCGCGAGTTCCCGCGGGGCTCCTTTCCCTACCAAGCAGCTCCGACAAAAAACATCAACTTGCCCCAGCCCCGAGCCTTGTGGGCGCCCCCCCCCCCTCCAGCCGGATTGTCTCCTACAGATACAACCCCCTGGGAAGGTCGGTTTTTGGGGAATCCACATGCCCCTATACCGAAGTTGCGTGACGGAAAGGGAAAGGGAACCCCGGGAATGGATTGAAGAACACCCAGGAAAAAAACCGGGAAAACCAACCCAAAACTTATTGCCCCGTAATTTTGGCCTGTTTTCCCCAAAAGGGGCAATCCAAAATTAAACCCCATCTTTTCCCCGCCCCCGGGGGCCGCAAAACAAATATCCCGCTGAGCGGTCCAAACAGTGGGCTTGCCAACCCTAAAGATTGACTGACCCGCCCCATTTGGATCGCTTCCCCCAAGGTATGTAAAAAACTTTCCAAGATCTCAATGTCCTCGCCACACGCATGAAAAGACTGTACTGCTTCATTATAAATCTCCAATACCTGGACCTTTGGGCTTGAGCCCGGAGACCTCAAAATCCCCCAAGGCTTTGCTCCCGTGCAGCGCCTCGAGAGCCATCACCAGGACCTCCACGACTCAGCAAAGTTACTGCTCTGGGCAAAACAGATCAGTGATCTTGGTTGCCGAGAGCTCACATCACTTTGATCTAAAAACCTTGTCCAATACCCAGTCCATACAAGATTTGAAAGTGATGGGGCAAGGACGCACCCTTGCCTCACTCCTGTATTCACAGGAAAGAAGCTGGATACCCCTGCCCCACACTTCACAGCACTCGCAGTCCCAAATACAGACCATTATCAAACCAATAGTCCTTGCAGGAATCCCTCGAAGTCGCAAAAGACCCCGAGTGACTCACGATGCACTGAGTCAAACGCCTTCTTGAGATCAACATAGGCTGCAAGCATCCCTGTCGAAACTCACGTCGGCGTTCCACCAGGACACGAGCGCTAGGGATACGGTCCGTTGTTGATTTACCAGGCGTGACCCAGACTCCCTGAGGTCTCTGATGCTTCACCAGATGACTGCGAATTCGTGTCAGCAATAGATGGGCAAGCACTTGCTGGTACGCTGAGCAGTGTAATACCGCGGTAATTGTTGCAGTCCTGCGGTCCCCTTTCCCCTTTCCAGATAGGGACGACCAGCCCCCTTTTCCAGTCAGGAGGAATGGTACCTGATTGCCACACGGCAGTCAGGACAGCATGCAACCCGCGGATCATGGCCTCACCCCCAGCTTTGAGGAGCTCCGCACTGATATTACAAACACCAGCGGGCCTTTCCACCCTTAACTTTGCTACAGCCTCTCGGGCTTCGTCAAGAGAGGGTGCGGTTTCGTAAATGGAGGATCGGCATCCACTGCCTGTAACCCAGTGGTGTGAAGCTGCTCAGTTGGAGGTCCACCGTGAACAACTCCCCAAAGTACTCAGCCAACGAGCCATCTGCCCATCCATGTCCGACACGAGGCGCCCATTTTCTGTTCGAATAGCACTCGCCCGAGAAGGAGTTTTGGAACGGAGCTTTTTCAGGCTCGGTAGGCGGGTCGGAGGTCATTAGCGTTTTAAATGACCCTCGACATCCTCAGCGAGACTCCTGACATACCTCTCCTTGTCTCTCCTCAGGGGGGTTCTAGTCCGGCGTGACAGAGCCCTGTGCTGGGCCCGGTTCCCAGCCAGCCTGGCAGCGCGACTCTCCTCGATTTTTCTCCAGCGTCTCCGTCGAGACAAAAACCCCGCCTTGACCTCGGGCGCTCCCCAATACATTCCTTGGCAGCCTGTAGAGTTTCACGTTTGAAGGTATCCCCCAGTTCTAAGGGTCCCCGAGAGCACCGAGCACATCATACCGATTTGAGACTGCCACCGCATACTCATGACACATGTCAAGTCCTTCAGTTTCTCAAGATGAACACAGTATGGTTACCTCTTGAGATTCTTCTGGACTTGACATGAAGTTAAAATGTAGGCAACAACAAGTCTGTGATCTGTTCCAATGAACTCTGCACTCCGGTAAACCCTGCAGTTCTGGAGGATCCTCCAACGAGTACTAACGAGGATGTGGTCGATCTCCTTAGCTACCCCTCCGGCATTACTATACCATGTCCAGCGGTGCAGCACTGGTCTCTGATACCAAGAACCTGCAATTCTCAACCTTCTGGACCTTGCAAAGTTCAGAAGCAGAGAACTGTTGGTGTTTCTGGTACCGGAGCCATGGGGACCAACACACAACTCGTAGCCATCTCTCACAGTGCCAGTAGTAGCATTGAGGTCTGACTAGTGCCAAATAAAGCTTTAGAGCAGCCTCAGCAATTCTACTTTT
This sequence comes from Chionoecetes opilio, assembly GCA_016584305.1. NCBI lineage: Eukaryota > Metazoa > Arthropoda > Malacostraca > Decapoda > Majidae > Chionoecetes > Chionoecetes opilio. Next base: position 7,819 of record JACEEZ010010699.1, on the reverse strand, counting down.
AACACTCCTGGTAATGAATCCTAACACCCTGTTAGCTCGATTTCTAGCCTCAATAAATTGATTCCTAGGACAAAGGTCTGAGCTTACCCGCACTCCCAGATTGTTCTCACCCTCTGATCTTTTCAGCGATACATTGCGTATAGTGTACCTATTACCAGGATTTTTCTTACCAACATTCATTACGCTACACTTATCGATATTAAATTTCATCTGCCATCTATCTACCCACTCATTTAATGGATCTAAGTCTCCTTGCAATATATTTACATCAGACTGTGATCTAATAATTCTACCTACTTTAGTATCATCCGCAAACTTGCTTAATCACTTCTAATCCCACTATCCAAGTCGTTGATGTAAATCAAAAATAGTAATGGACCCAAAACAGACCCTTGTGGAACCCCACTTGCTACCTGCCCCCATTCAGATTTAGAACCATTAATTGTAACCCTTTGTTGCCTATTACTTAGCCAAGATCTAATCCAACGAAGAACCTTTCCATTTATTCCATGTGTCTTAACTTTATTTAAGAGTCTACCGTGTGGCACCTTGTCGAATGCCTTAGTGAAGTCCAGGTATACTCATATACTATATCATGATCCTCATCATTATCTGCTGTTTCATAAACTTTCTTAAAAAAGCTCAATAAATTAGTGAGACATGATTTACCTTTGATGAACCCATGTTGTGAATCATTTACCAAACTATGCTTTTCTAGATGCTCTCTAATGTACAAATTCCAATAATTTATCTACCACTGACGTCAGGCTCATGGGTCGATAATTTGACATTAATACTCTATCTCCCTTCTTAAATAGGGGAACTACATCTACTGGTCCTGGTTCCAACAGCCTGGCAGTGCGACTCTCATCGATTTTCCCTCCAGCGTCTCCGTCGAGACAAAAGTAGTTTTTACCTCAGACGTTTCCCAATAAACTCCTCGGCAGCCTGGAAATTTTCACGCAAGTCTGTATTGATGCTAAAATTCGTAAATATGCCCCGGCGAAATTAGTGCAGAGGGGGACTATAGATAGTGTTATTGATGGTAGATGAAATGGGAGCCCCCCATTCATCTATTGTATTTCATCATTAAATTTTTTCATAGTCATCCCTGCTATTTGACTTCCATTGTCAAGTCAAAAGCGTAGGATGACTGAAAAATTTAGCTGAACAGTATAAGATATATAGCAAAATCAGGAAATATTTTGTGTAGTGTCAAATCCACAGGTAGTGGATGCCAGTACTTAGATATGATATGATGGTTTATAGGTTATATATAATTGTGATGTAGTAAACGTTTGAAATGGCTGGACAGGTCTTGCAATATTGTGTTGCTGGATATTTTCTCCGTCCAGAGATTTATAAACCTGACTTTCATCACACACAGAACGATGACCACGGTTTCACCTTACATATGCCAGCTAGGATGTTATTACCTGAGGTCAAACGAAAAATCATTTGGTGTGCCCTTGGGGGGGGGAGGGGCGTTCAAGCTTGCAGGACGGTAGGACCGCCCACTCGATCCCCCAGCCAATATGAACACGAATGGGACGGGGTCAGTCTGGATGTGTTTTCGCGTGCAGCAGTGCAGCCCAGACCGGCCTAAACCGGCCTGGCAACGTCGCAAAAAACGCGCTACTAATTCCACGGAGATGAGCACCGAAGGCCACGCTCAACATACCGTTTTACCCCGTCTTTACATACTCCTCCTACCACATGCACGAAACCTCTCCAAACGCTGTATAAGAAGATAAGACAATTTCGAGTGCGTTCTGATACTGACGAAAAAAAAATTGACAGGGGAGTTTTCAAAAAACCCAGGTACTCCACCAGCAATTTAAAAACGAAATAACAATAATATTAATATTAATAAAAATCAAAAATACTATTAACATATTATATTATTATTAATATAAATGATGATGATGAAATGTAAATAATAAAAAGAGAGAGAAATCCATATATGATGGAAGAAGATGAGAGGAAGAGAGAGAACAAAATATTTTTTATAATAAAAAGAGAGAGTAGAAAGATATTATATATATAGGGGAGAGCGAGAGCGAGAGCGAGACCCGAGAGCGAGAGGAGAGAAAAGAAGAAAAAAAAAAAATCATCTTTCTTGAAAGGGGGAAGGCCTCTCCCATCTATGGTGTTAATCCATAGGATTTGTTTTCCCCCAAAATCAAGACAATTCTCCCAAAAATCTACTCTTAAATAAATTCTTTCACGAAAGAGGGTGGGTTTGGGTGGCCTAGAAAACGATGTTCACGATAGTACATATCACTTGAGCTTAAAACGGCACTACGTTCCGGTCCCACACAATTCTGAATCTACACATTCATGGCTAAATTAATCTACTAATGTATGTAATTACTTGATTTCCCTAGATTAACTTCTGCATAGTATGTTAAATATTTTTAAATTTGAAAGGTGTCCTGCTCATTTGTTTAAAAAGCTTATTATTTTCCCTTTTACATAAAGCAGCGTTACATATTACACTAACAGGAAACTAAATGCTACACAACATTGTATTTTTGTATGAAATTTTAAGGTAATTTTGGAGGAACTACACCTGCCTCGTTCCCTCCACCTTCACCAGCCGGCGATGCTTCGATTGTCCCAAATGCGTGTTGGCCGGCCACGTCAACATCCCCATCCCCGTGTGCAGGCGTAAGTGGGGAAATCAAACCACGCTGATGACTTAGCCTCGTCGCACTGAGTTAAGCAGACAACCAGCCGCTCTCAACACGGCAACACCTCCCACCAAACGCTGCTGTTTTCATCCCTTGAAGGCCCTTCTGAAGACTTGGGAGCTCTCCAGAATGCCCTTCGATGACACACCATTCAGCAATTTCCTCTGTCTAAAGGGGTAACTACGGTGCTGAAAATTGCTGCTGTAATGCCTTTTTCAGGCTGCGGTACAGGAAGATCTTAGGGTGACATTACCCCTGCTCTGATATTACTATTGTTAGTGTTCATTTAAATTTGTTTGGTGCATGTTATTTGGCGGCTAACCAGTCATTCATATTTTTTGTAGCGGAAATATATTAGGGGTAATAATACTCCTTGACTTTTTTCCCCCTACCGTTCTCAAGATTGATAATATTAATTGATAACCACTTCACCCTTTGGGACAAATATGTATATATGTTATTGTGTAAATATTGTTATGCATGTAGTGGTGATGGTGGAGGTAGTGGTGGTGGTGGAAGCATGTTTGGTGGTTGTGTGGTGTGCGTGTGTCTTTTGTGTATCAGCTGGGAGTGGAGGTGGCGCGCGTGAGGGTGCCTTGGGGGGGGCAACCCTTTGGGAATACGGGTGGGTGGTGCCGGGTTGGGATGCTGGGGGTGGACCGAGAATGACGTACAGTGGGTGCCTCCTTCTGGAAAAGAGTGAGACAGTGAGGATTCGGGCGTCTTGAGGAACAGACGCGTGCCGCTGCTGGTGGAGGCGGGATCGTGGGGACTTCCTGGGAGAGGAGTTGCCCCTGGGTTGGCACTGAGGTTGTGCCTGGGGTGTGCCTGTGGTGGTACTGGGTTGTGACTGTTGGAGTGCCCCCTGCGCCGGCCGGAGGAAGAGGCTGTGGGGGGGGGTATGTTGGGACGTGGTTGTACTCTGTTGTTTGGTACCCAGGACTTTATTCATTAAACGCAAGAAATGAGCCCAAAGTGTTTCCTTCGCCTGTGTTGATAAGGACTCGTGAACTAATATACAACTCGCTTCACCCTAACATACCGAACTCTGTCGCTGTAAGTCAAGCAGCAGTACTGTAACACCTGTCGGCCTCACGGAGACACCTGAAGTGTGTGGGGGGGTCGAGGGCGTAAAATATGTATATATTCTTGATAATATTAATTATTATGTAAATATGTATATATGTCAATATTCTGTCACTTTTTATTCATTAAAGGCAAAATTTTTCAAATTTTCTAAAAAATTTTAAAAAAAATATTTGTAACTATTATTCAACAAATGTCCATCCGTTTTGTCTGTATGTACAGCTAAGGCTCCGCAAATTTTTTTCCAAATTTTAACCCAAAATCTCAGGAAAGGTTAAAGTCATTCCTCTTAGGGCGGCGTCACACTAGCACTTTTCCGTCTATTTTTTCCAGCAACTTTCTAAAAAAATAACAATTTTTTTACTGCAAGCCGTCACACACACAAATCGTTTTGCCTGCACTACCAGTCAGCTGTTCCTGCGACTGTAAATAAACATGGCTCCGACGCCAGGGCAGGCTAGAGTACCTTAGGCAAAGGGTATCGCTGGTATACACTTAATTATGTGATTATCAATCGTAGACGCGCCAAACAAGTTAAAATACATACACATATATACATAAAAACAGTAAAAGATGAGCGGGCATCAGCTCGCCGTGGAGCCGCAGCAACAGTGAGGTCACAGGTGGGCGGGGCGTGAGGTCACTCCCGCTCCTTATTTATGAGAAATTCTTCTGAACTACGTGTCCAAAAGCATTTCGTCTTAATTACAAGTTGAAGTCTTGAAGAGTGAGAAACGATTTTTGAGTGTGTCTTGAAAAATATACACAACAAAAGAGTCATGCGGAGACTGTTGCCTGTTTTATAAAACTGGCTTTTAAATGTATCTACATGTGCAATAGTCACTTGAATATTTTTCATACTTTTCAAATGTATTGAATTATATTTTGCAAAAAAAATCCTGATTTATATCGAATATCTTTAAAGTAATCACTATGGATTTTGATTTGACTATGAAAGTTGTCTTCAACTTTCCATATGAAGACGATCACGATCGTCTGACTCAGACTGACTGATTAAGATGGACTAACTAGTCAGAGCGAGAAAAAACCAACGGAGATCGTCTGACTAGACGGAAAAAGTGCTAGTGTGACGCCGCCTTTAGGGCAGTATGACTTGTATTCCCGTAGGATTTGTGTCAAATAGATTTTTGCATTTCCTGGTTGATTTGGGGTTATACTGTGCGAAAATGGAAAACGAAAATTTTTCGACCGCTGGAACCCCTTTTAGGGGGAGTTTTCTGTCCAGGGGGTCCCGGAAGCATATTCGCGTGATTTGGAAAGAGTTTGTGGTCTAGGGATATCAACAGCCAATCACGGTTGTCAGAACTCGTGACGTCACACAAAGGGGTGGAGCTAATGTGAATCGCCGTGAAGGCGTGAACTTCCCTTACCACCCTTCAAATACCTCCCTTCACCCTTCAATACCTCCCCCCTCACCCCCTTAAACTTTCCCCTTCATACCTCCTTCACCCCTTCAGGTATGTGAGAGAGAGAGGGAGAGAGAGAGAGAGAGAGAGCTTCCTTACCACCCTTCAAATACCTCCCTTCACCCCTTCAATACCTCCCCCCTCACCCCCTTAAGCTTTCCCCTTCATACCTCCCTTCACCCCTTCAGGTATTGGAGAGAGAGAGGAGAGAGAAAGAGAGAGAGAGGAGAGAGAGAGAGAGAGAGAGAGAGAGAGAGAGAGAGAGAGAGAGAGAGAGAGAGAGAGAGAGAGAGAGAGAGAGAGAGAGAGAGAGAGGAGAGAGGAGAGAAGAGAGAGAGAGAGAGAGAGAGAGAGAGAGCTTCCCTTACCACCCTTCAAATACCTCCCTTCACCCCTTCATACTCCCCCTCACCCCCTTAAACTTTCCCCTTCATACCTCCCTTCACCCCTTCAGGTATTGGAGAGAGAGAGAGAGAAAGCCGACGATTCACGTTAGCTCCACCCCTTTGTGTGACGTCACGAGTTCTGACAACCGTGATTGGCTGTTGATATCCCTAGACCACAAACTCTTTCAAATCACGCGAATATGCAGTCCCGGAACTGACAATACTATTAACTCCACCAATAATGAACCAATCTTTATGATCTTATTTCAGGGGTTTCTGATGACGATAAATCCATTTATGAGACTTTCGAGCTGACCGGAAGTGAATATCATCAATTTCCGGCGGAGGCATGACGTCAACGGGGTCTGAACGGGGTCCGATCAACAAAATTTGTCACGATGTTAACAACCTAGTCATGTAATACCTCTTTATCAGGGTTTTCATGTACAGGAAGCTGAATGGAGCAGTTGCTTTTGTCACCAGACCACTCATTTTAGAGATAAGGCATCTTGGATCCTCTGTAACATATAATATTATAGGACATTTATATTTCACCTTTTGGTTTCAGGTGTGACGTATAGACTGGCTAAAGTCAAGACCCTTGAGCAGCCATGTCTACGAGGGCTGCTTGTATCATCTGTCATGAGGGTGCAACTGGATATCGCACACTTGTCAGCAATCCTGCAATGCTCAAAGAACTTCTGGACTGTTGTAAAGAGAGGGTGGCCTTAGGTCAAAATGATTTGCAGATCATTACCGATTGCCTAGAAAATTTGAGTGAAACTGATCGAGCTTCAGCTTACTATCATAGTGAGTGTCAAAAACCTATTGTTAACAAGACCAAAATTGACAGACTGAGAGGTAAGGGAACATATTTCAACAGCCCTGGTTGCTCTCGGCGAGGATCCGGACGTCCATCCGCTGTAGTAGGCTCCCGCCCTAAACGAACAAAAACTACCCAGAATGCCATAGCATGCATGTTTGCATCATGCAGATTCTGTTCTGATGATGGTTCTGAACCTCTGCACAGTGTATTCTCAGACAATATGGGTCACACTTTCTTGCAAATTAAACTGGAAACTCGAGATGATCATGTTTGGACTTGTGTGTCTGATTTGGAGGAAGTAGGAGATGCAGCCGCTCTCGAGAAGTAATACCACCGCAATTGCTTGCAGTATGCGAAGCGCACCTGCACACGTAAAATTCGATGACATGAAGGTTATCCGTTCCCTGTGTGATGAAGAGTTTTCCCCCTCATTGTCCAGAACACCCTATTTGGTGACGATGTGTCCGTGACTATGGCTGAGCTGAACGATGAATACCTGTCAATTTTGAAGAGGTACCCAGTAGAAGTTAGTACAGAGGTTCTCAAACTTCACTGGACGGCGGCGCACTAGATTATAGGGCGCAGCAAAAGTATATATATATATATATATATATTATAAAATATATTATATATATATATATATATATATATATATATATATATATATATATATATATATATATATATATATTAGGGTGGTTCACTTTTATTGAGTAAGAAGTACAAAGTGAACTATTCGTTTTTGCACTCGTGAATTATTGTGAGGATTCTTGAGAAACTCCCAAATCCAGAGTCTCGTCCAAATAAAAGCATGTTGAGGGGTCGCACTGAGTGATCGAAAGTTTGCTCTGCTTCCCCTTAGCATAGTGTACCTACCATACACAGTGTTGTGGGCTCCATGCCTTTAGATATAGTTCTTGGCGATGGCAACTCGTTTGGTGCATACCCCGACGTAGTTTTTGCTGTTATATAGCTCTGTATTTATAATGTCAAACCCAGAAGTAAGCTAAAAACATCATCTTTTTGTCCTCAGGTCAAAATGGCGCGTTCAACTCGGAAACAGATATAGCTGTTTTTGTTGGCACAGCCCCTTGAAGCCCTCAGCCAGATTGTCCTTCCAACAGGGGAAGATGTTCTGCGGCGACTCTTCTGTCATGGATCGAATAGCAAGGACAATCGAAAAGCTGTCATCGACGAAGTCGTCAGAGTTTGGGAACGGGCCCATATTCCTGTTGTCCCGCTGCGATCAATCATGAAAAAACTGGAAACCCTCGTCGGGAAGTACGAAATTCGTAAGAAGGCGAAAAAACGTCAATCCGAGGGGGACAAGGTCTCCGACGCCCTCCTCCAGGGACATGGCGTCATGTTCGCATGCACCCTGCATTTCTTCCCATGATCCAC
>JACEEZ010010698.1:0-13090 GCA_016584305.1 Chionoecetes opilio | reverse complement strand
TCCTTTTAGTTAACCTATTTTTTCCCCCGCTTACAAAACCTTAAGGACTTTTCCTACATAGCCTATATTGTATCCCTTTATCCACTTAAAAACTTCTTATCAGATCGCCCCTTACTCCTACGCCTCTCGATGAGTGTAATTTAATAGTTTTCAATTCTCCTCTCATAACTAAAGTTACGCTTTACTTGGGAGTTATGCTTCAGCACTTCTCTTCGCTTTTGCCTTGACGCGCTTCTTCTCTGGCTCGGCAGGCGAGACGCTCTCCTGCACAGCCTTTTTTGCCTTCCCCCCTTGTCCGACGCAGTATTGTCAGGGCGGCATTTTCTCTGATTTCTACAGACATGTGCCATTCGCCGGGATTCTTTTCCGGGAGAGAGAGAGAGGAGAGGTTAAGTGAAGAGCAGAAAGATAAGTGTATTATTATTATTATTATTATTATTAAATTATTATTTGTTATATATATATATATATATATTTTTTTTTTTTTCATGACGCTCCATGCCGCCCCCGTGTCGTTTGCCGCCCTTGGCAATTGCCCATGTCGCCCATATCTAAATCCGCCACTGACTATTACTATTACTACTACTACTAACTACTACAAACTTTACTTTTTACTACTACTACTTTACTACTACCTACTACTATTTTACTACTACTACTACTAACTACTACTCCCACTACTACTACTACATACTACTACTACTTTTTAAAGATACCTCCACCGCTTGTTTATTTGCGGTTTTCCATTAACTGGTTGCCAGTACCCCCAAACTCTGATCGCTACTGACTGTGGCATCCAACCATAGGCTACTACTACTTACCACTCTTACTCCCCTTTTCTCCATCATCTACACTAATATGCCGCTCTCCCTACAGTGGCCTGGTATTCAGGCCATCTAAATCGATGGTTGTGGGGGCGGAGTATCTAGTACCCCTGAGACATAGGAGGGCAGACCTGAGCAGGGAGAAGGAGAGACGGCACCTCATCCATGGGGACAACGTGGCTCCTTGGCTGGTGCTTCTTTTTTTGCCATTACATCTGCTAGTCTTGAATAGAAGCACTTGGCCTTGGGGCCTATCCCACCTGACGTATGAAAACCAGGGGGTGAAGGTGCCGTGGTCGACATTTTGGATCCTATCTCCATAACTCCTGATTTTTTCCCGTTCATATCTTTGGTGAGCACTTCCAGTGGGATCCTCTGGTACAGGCGGCCATTGGATCGAAGATTCTGATGTCCATGAACGCTCTCTGTCCTCTGGTCCAGAAACCACGAGCACTTACGGGCCACTCGGGCCTCGTTTGTGGTGTTGGCCCTTCCTGTAGCTGCACGTGTTCGCCATTCAGGGGGAGGAGAGTTTTGGGTTTGGGTGGTGACGGGCGCGGCATACCTCCCTGAGCATGCTGGCCGTCAAATCTCTGACCTCATCGTGTCTGATGCACACGAATCCACCCTTTTTACAGTCATTGTTGGTCGGACGGGTGTTTGGGTCTCCACATACACAGGTTTTGGGTAGCTCGCCTTGCCCACACTCTATCCAGCCTCATACCTCAGAGCACACTGGCATCTACGAATCTTGTTTGTTGAGGCTGAAGCCTGTCTAGCTCTGATAGTCAAGCATGTTAGACCAGTTGGAACGGCTGCCTGCTCCCGTTTCCTGTGCAATGTGAATTGTCCTTCACGGTTTTCGATTTGGGCAAAATGACGTCTTTTAAGGTGTTGCAATCTTTCCACTTTGTGCAGTCTCTGTCTGTTTCTACGACTATGGTTTCCTCTTTCTTTATGCCTCCAAGACCGTCATTCTATTCCCAGTTCTGTTTTCTTTTCTTCCCCTCTTGCGGGCGCCTTGAGCTATGATTTTGTCGTACTACTACTTACTAACTATTACTATTGCTAACTTTACAGCAACTACTTTCTACTTGACTACTTACTACTACTACTACTTACTACTACTCACTTGCTACTACACTTACTACTTACTACTACTACTCATACTACTTAACTACTTAACTAACTGTCTAACATCTACGACTAATACTACTACTACTATTACTACTACTACTCGGACTACGTCTACTACTACTAAATACTATTACTACAAACTATTACCCTACCATCCCCCGATTCACCCACCTCACTACTACTACTACTTTACTGCATCTCTACTATTAAACTGCTACTACTTACTTATTACTACTTTACCTACTTACGACTTACTACGCACTGTACATACCCCCACTTCAACCACATACCCCCAACTCTCCCCACCACGACATGCACCACTACTACCACCAACACTTACCACCCTCACAGAACCACCACACCTATTTAGAAGGATCCATTAGACAAAATTTTGCTATATATGTAATCATAACTTTGCTTAGCTACATTTTGGCGATGAGATTTAATAAATCAACAACACATTCACGGATATCCAAATCTCTATTTTTTTAGGAGGCAATGGAAAGGGCGAGAGTGGGTATAATGCGAGAGGGGGGAAGGCCAGGGGAAAGGTAATGGGGGGGCTAAGGGGACAAGGGAAGGGGGGAAGGCAGAAAGTGGTCCCTTATTGCGTCAAAAGGTGAAATATTTATTAACTTCTATCTTAAAAGGAACTTTAACACTGCTCTTTATACTTTTCCTATTAACTACCAATTGTGGGTTGTCCTTAGAAACTTACTCCCAAAACTTTATTATATAGCTATTATACTTATTATGACTTTCAGTATATAAGGTTACAGATTACTCTTTATAAATGTGTGGCACTTCACATTGCGTAAATTATTATTTGTAAGCTTGTTACAATCACCATTTTCTTGCAATGATATTGGACTGTGTTGTGTGGTGTATGTGTGTTGTGTGTGTGGTGTGTGTGTGTGTGTCTGTGTGTGTGTGTGTGTGTGTGTGTGTTTGTGTGTGTGTGCGTGTGTGTTTGTGCGTGTTGTGTGTGTGGTGCGTGTGTGGTGGTAGCTGGCATTCTAGTGTGTGTGTGTGTTCTTGTGCTGTCGTTGTGTGTGGGTGTGCTGTGTGTGTGTGTCTGTGTGTGTGTTGGGTTTGTGCTGTAGCTGCGTTGTCGTGTGTGTGTATTTTGGTGCCGTGTGTGTGTGTGTGTGGTGTGTGTGCTATATTGTGGTGTGGTCAATGTCTGTGTGTGTGTGTGGGGTCACCTGGATGCCGTCTGTGTGCGTGTGTGTGGTGTGTGTTGTGGTTTTGTGGCGTGCCTGTGTGCTGTGGTGCGTGTGTGTGTCGTGTGTTGTGTGGTGTGTGTGTGTGTGTGTGGGTGTGTGTGGGTGTGTGTGTGTGTTATTCATCACCTCGCATGGTCTGTCCACCATGTCAGTGCGAAGCTTGGTTCGCTGATTCTGCCATTTTCTTTTCACCCACCCTCTCAGTGGCGAAGCTAAAAAAAGCTCATTATTACGCGATTAACCGACTCTTGTGGGCATGCTGGACCTCACACACCATCACACAAATCCAGGTCCTAACACACCATGCCATCCGTCCCTTTGCATTATGCGTCTCCCACATCTTGCGTCTCAAGGGGGGGGACAGTAAAGTAACACCCGCTCCGAATGCTTTTGTCAGTGAAAAAAATCCTCGGGAAGCCAATCTGAGCGTGCCGTGAGGACCCCTCCTCTCCGGCTTCATCGTACCGCGTCGTAAATCGTCGCTATCTATTATCGCCTTTATCGCACGCCACAGTGTAGTGTGGTGTGGGTTGTGCTGTGTGTGGTGCACTGTTCTATCTTTGTGCATTTTATCTTTTAATATATTGTATATATTTTCTATCTTACCTAAAATCTTTCTTTATTTACTTTATTATTTATTTTTTCTTTTTTTTTTTTCTTTTTTTTTTTTTTTTCTTTTTTCTTTTTTTTTTCGTTCTTCTCTTTTTTCTTATTATTTCCTTTTGTTTTTTTCTTTTACCCCTTTTTTTTATTTTGTTTTTTCCTCTTTTTTTTTTAGTTGCTTCTTTTTTTTCTGCTTTCCTGTCATTTTCTTGGTTTCTGCTTTTCTTTTTTTTTTTACTGCTTTTCTTCCCTTTTTGCTTTTTTCTTCACTCTTTTTTTTTTTTCATTTTTTTTTTCTTTTTGCTGGATTTTACATCTTTTATTTTTTTTTCTTATTTTTTTCTTTCTCTTATTCCTTTTCTTTTCCTTCCTTCTTTCCCTCTCACCTTGTTTCTTCCTGTTCTTCCTTTCTTGTCTTTCCCTTTTTTTTTTTTTTTTTTTTTCTTGTTTTGTTTTTTTTTTTTCTTTACTTTTCCTTTTTTTTGTCTTTTTTCTTTTTTGTCCTCCTCTTTTTTCTTTTTGTTCTTTTTTATTTCTTGATTCCTTTTATATTTTTATTTCTTTTTCTTTTCTTTTTTTTCTTTTTTTTCACCCGTTTTATTAATTTTCTTTTGCTTTTCTTTTTTCTTTTTTGTTTTATTTCTTTTTCTTTTTTTTTTTTCCTTTTTCTTCTTTTTTTTTTTTTTCCATTATCTTTTTTTGCTTTTTTTTTTTTTTTTTTTTTTCTTTTTTTCCTTCCTTGCCCTCTTCATTTTTTTTTTTTCTTTCATGCTTTCTTTCCCTTCCTCTTTTCTTCCTTTCTTTTTCTCCTCTGGCTTTTTTTTCCTTTTTTATTTTTGTATTTTTTTTTTTTTTTTTTATTTTTTTTTTTTTTTTTTTTCCCCTTCTTTTTTTTTTTTTTGCTCTTCCCCCCCTTTTTTCTTCTCTTTTTCCTTTCTCTTTCTTTTTTTATTTTCTTTTGCTTTCTTTTTTTTTTTTTTTTTTTTTTCCTTTTTTTCTTCTTGCCTTCTTGCTTCTTTTCTTTTCTTGTTTGCTGTTTTTTTTTTTTTCTCTTCTCTTCTCTCTCCTCTCCTCCCCTCATCGTCTTCTCATCAGCTCGTCTCACATCTCCTCATCGCCTCTCTCCTCTCTTCTCTTGCTAACTCTCTCTCCTGCATCCTCCTCGCTGCATCTCCTCTCCTCTCGGATCTCGCAAAAAAAAATCTCACCTCATCTCTCCTCTTCTTCTCTCTCGCATCTCATTCCACTCATTTCTCCACTCTCCGCTCCTCTCTCCCTCCTCACCCTCGTCTCTCTTCTCCCCCTCTCCTCGGCTCTCCTGGCTGCCGTACTCTCCTCACGCTCTCTCACTTACTCCTCTCTCTCATCCTCTCACTCCCTTCTCCTCTCTCCTCCTCTCTCCCGGGTCTCGCTTCCTCTTCGTCTCTCTGTCTGCCTCTCTCTGCTCTCTCTCTGCTTCTTCTCTCTCTCCTCTCTTCTCTGCTTCATCTCATCTTCACTCTCTTCTGCCATCAAATCCTCTCTCTCTTCCCCTCTCTCCTCCTCTCCTCCAACCTTCTCTCCTCTCTCTCACTCTTCGAGCCTCTTCTCGTCCCTCTCTCTGCTCTCCTCCTTCTCTCCCCTCTCTCTCCGCTCTCTCCTCTTCGCTTCTCTCTCTCTTCGTCTTCTCGTAAAGCTTTCTCCATTTCCTTTCTCATTACGCATCATCTCCCGCTTCTCTCGTCCTCCGGGGGTGCTCTCATCTCGTCTCTCGCCCTCTCTAGACATTGGGCCGAAAAGAACAGCCTCTCATCTAAACGTATAGGGCCACCCCAGTAACAATAAAAGTGGCTCTTTGTCTTTTGCTACTTCTTTCTTTACAAACATTCATCATTATATCCTATTGTCATATCATTGCCATTACCAATAATTGGGTCCTATTTTGCGTTTGCTTTGGATTTAATTAAATTTCGCTCTCCCTTGCCCCCCCCCCCCTACCTTAATATTTGGGCGTTTCTGCGGCTTTTCACTTGAGTTCTGCATGATTATTACATGACCATACGCTTCGTTTACTGCTGCTGTTAATTCTAATTATATATAACTGCCCTGTTGAAATTCTAATTGCGAGTGCTGTCCAGGCTTTTTATTGCTTTTGGTCTTGCTTAAAAATGAGCGAGTGGTATTGCGTGTAGATAGTGCATGTGTGGTGGTGGTGGTTGATGGTGGTGATGGTGGTTGGTGGACGCTTTGTTAAATAAACGCGCTGTCGTTTTTTTAAGTGGCGATATTCCTTAGAAGGCGACTATTTACTTGTTCATTTGTGTTTTGCGCGATGCGAAATTTAATTTAAAAAGTGGTTGTTGGTGTAGGGGAACAACATACTTCGCTTATTGCTTGATTAGTTTGAATAAAGCTTGCTTCGCGCAAGACTTCCGAACTGCGAATCAAACATCGGTTGAGCTGTGGTGTTTTGTTGGAAGTTCTGGATAGATTTTTGATAAGGAATTTGGTGCCTTTTCTATTTTTCCCCTTTTTTATTTTATTTTATTTTATTATTTCGGCATATATGCGTTTTTCTATTAAGCCTTTATTTTTCCTTTTTAATTTATTTTCTTTTTCGTGGTCAGAAAGGGCGTTGGCCTAACTTTATTGTTTTTATTTATTTGGTTGGCAGTGTGAGATAATGCTAAAGAGAGAGAGAGAGAGAGAGTGCAGAGAGGTAGAGAGAGAGAGAGAGAGAGAGAGCGAGAGCTGTAGACTGCAGAAGGCATGAGAGAGAGAGGAGAGAGAGAGAGAATACAAGACTGAGAGAGGGCCAGAGAGAGTAGAGAGAGAGGAGAGTAGAGAGTAGAATTTTTGCTCTTCTTAGCAACCAAATTGCCAATAACATATCTTTATTAAGTTTCTTTAACGGTAGATGTCAAAGCATTACGCAGATAAAGCTGTACATAAAAAAGTGTACGCTAAACTATAGGGGGTAGGGGGGGGGGGGGCCTCATAGAAGCGCATACCTTCTCCCGGCCGATAAATTTCCATCAACATACGTAGATATATGTTATAATTTATCGTGCTGCTAGTATATATATTAATATATCTATATATATAGTATCCTATAGTATATATATTTATATATATAATATATATATATTATTATAATATATAGATTATATTAATTTTAATATATATATATATATATATATATATATATATATATAGCACTCAGTAGAGCGCATACCTTCTTCCTCGCGCGAATTTTCAGTCATACAAAATCAAAATGGTTTCCATGGGAACGGAGTTGGCAATAGATTTCATCCAAAATTAAATCATTCTTCTTTATATTACCAACTGTCACGGCTGATATACTGGGAGAATATCTTGTACACTAACAGACAGACAGACAGACAGACAGACATGACAGGTCATACAGATCGGGAGTGACTAGACCATTAATAACTCCTCCAACTTCTTGGCGAGGTAAACAAAGGTAACGACACTTAACAAAAATCCTCGTAAATCATTAGTTGTATTTAATAAAAACTATTAAAAAACTTCACATCTATCCATTCTAATATCGTATTTTTTTTTTTTTTCCCCCGATCACTACTCTATAACACGAACGGACTTTTCAGCTTTCCTATTTACACTCGCGGTCGTATAATTGCAATGAAGATGAATACACATCAAACCATTTAGCACCTCTTCCCTCCCTTAAACGTGTATGTCGAGCATGAGACGGGCAAATGTTGTATGGGCATACCTTCACTATAAACCCGAAGCAATGGGAAGAGCGAACCCTATGACTGCATTGGGAAAGAGTAATTTGGAGTTACACTGCATCACCGGTCGTGTGGCCTAAATGAGTGTTTGCCTCTCCATCTCTTCATGGTGACTGCTTTGATGGGTGAGGCAGAGGGTGGGTGGTGGGTGGTGGGTGGTTATGATCTATGGAAATGGTTAAAGTGTTTGGTTGGGAGTGGGTTGGGGTGTTGGCAGTGGGTCGGGTGTTGAATTGGAAAATGGGGTGGTTTGGGTGAGATTGGGTGGGGATTGTGGTGGTGGGGGTACGGGGGTGGGGTGGGGATTTATGACGATGGGTGTGGGTGAGTTGGGATGGAGTTGTGTGATGTGGGCGGCTGTGGTAGGGTGGTGGGTATGGATGGGGATGGCTAGGGTGGAATGGGGAATGTATAGGGGTGGGGTAGAGTAGGTGGGGGATGAGTAGGGGTATAAGTTGATAATGGTAACGCAAGGAAGGACCACGAGATAAAAGAACTAGGATAATATTAATAGATGAAAATTTTACCTGCACAATTTTTATTTATCGTTATCAATTATTTTGCAGTAGTAGTTATTCATAGTAGTAATATTAGTTGTAGTAGTGGTAAGTGGTAGTAGTAGTAAGTAGTATATTCGGTAGTGGTCGTACATTGGTATGTAAGTAGTGGGTTTAGTATAGTGTCGTAATGTCATTCATACAGCTTTTATACATATCTTTTTATTTTTTTGGTGTATTTATTTATTATTATTGGCAGGCGTGATATTTTCATCTGTGCTTTGCAGTTGTTGTTACACGATGATGTAATTTATTGATGATTGCATATGTATTCTTTTACCTCTCTCTTTTTTTCTCATCGTTCTCTCTCTCACCTCTCGACTCTCTGTCCCCGCTCCCTCGCCTCTCTCAACGCATCTTCTCGGGACGCTCGTAGCTTCCGGACTCTCTCTCTCTCTGCTGCCCTCCGTCGCTCTTTCTTCCATCCTTCCTCTCCAAGAAAAAAAAAACCTACGTCCCTCTCTCATTCTCCGCATCGCCCTCTCTCCCCCTCAGCTCGTCGCCCTCTCGGCTCCTCATCCAATCTTCTCTCGTCTCGCGCCCCTCTGCCTCTCTCCTCTCCCTATCCTTGCCTACCCTCGCTCTCGTCCTCTAATCTTCTCTCTTCTCTCCTTACTGCTTCTCCCTCCTCTCCCTCTCTTACCCTCTTACTCCTCTTCCTTCTCCCTCTCGCTCACTGCTCTTCCTTACCGCTCTCTGCTCCTCTTCTCTCATCTCTCCTTACGTCTCTCTCCTCCATCTTCTCTCGCCCTACTCTCCTCCTCCCTCCATCTCCATTCTCCCTACTGCCTCTCCTCTGTCGCCTGTCGTCCATGCTCCTTCCTCTGCATCTTCTCTCATCGCAAGTCCTTCTCAGGGGCTCTTCTCTCTCCTCTCTCCTCCTGCTCTCTCTCCTCATTCTCTCTCTGCTCTCGCTCTCTCACCCTCTCTCGATCTCCTTCGCTCCTCTCCGTTCTCGGCGCTTCTCTTGTTCTCACTCCTTGCTTCATCTCTCGCTTCCCTGCTCTCCTCTCTCTCCTTTTTCGGTTCTTCTCTCTCTCACTTCTCTCACTCTCATCCTCTTCTCCCTCCTCTCCCTCTTCTCCACTGCCTCTTTTCTCCTCCTCACCGGCCAACCTCCTCATCATCCCTCTCCGATCTCTCGCTCTCTACTACTGCGCCTCTCTCCTTCTGCTTGGCTTCTTCCTCCTCTCTCTTCTCTCATCCTCTCTCTCTCTCTCCATCTCTTCTGTCCTCTCGCCCATCTCTCTTTCCTCTCTTCTCGCCTCTCTCGTCAACTTGCCCTTTTCTACTTCTCCTCTCTGCCTCCTCAATCTCGTTTCTCTCTCTCTTCTCTGTCCTCTTGTTTCCTGTGGTCAAGTGAAAATGAAAAATTCTAGCGTTTCCCCTCTGTCCTGTTGTCCGTTGTTTTTTTTCCTCATAATTTCCCACACCATCTACCGGGAACGCGGCCCTTCACTGGTGGTGGTTGGTGGTGGTGGTGGTGTGGTGGTTTCCAGGCAACCTCTTCACCCCAAAGCAGGGCTACGTATCACTCCAGCAGGTCAGGAGGTCCTGGATAGGGAGCCTTGAAGTGCCTTAGAGAAACAATATTCCAGCTTTTACTCTTTTTCGTCCCCATTCAGGGAATATATTGGACCGTTGAATCGATTTCCCAAAAAAAAAGGATTGTATATTTGACGATTGTTTTGGTGTTTGATAATGCTTTGTGTGTGTCATTCCGCCTGGTCTTATTGTCCACCGCGAGTCAACTCGCGATCGCCCAGTTTTCACCCTCCCTGTGCGTGTGTCCGTGCTTGGAGCCTTCATTATTACTGATTTTTTGGGTAATCGCTGGGGAACCTCACACAATCAAACGACGACCCTACACCACCTCCCCATCTTAAATCCACTGCTCAAGGGGGACAGTAAACCGCCCGCATTTTTCTGTGGAAAAATCCCCGGGATTGAGCGGGTCCGGGGATGGAAACGGCCGGGCCACAGAATGGTGCCGGACCCACACCCACCAGGTGGGTTCAGTGGTCAAGTGTGTGTGTGATGTGTGTGTGTGGGTTGTTACTGTACTGGAATGTTACTTCCGCACAGAACTATGTAATAATACGAAAACCAGTACATCTTGTGTGAGTATGTAAATAGCAGCTGGTTTGTGATATATAGACGTACTAATATTATATATATATATATATATATATATATATATATATATATCCAATATATATATATATATATATAATCTACACTATATATATCTATATACTACATATATATAATAATCCATATACTAATAATATATATTTATCATCTTATATAGAATTTTCATATGTATATAATAAATTACTATCTTATAGTGAATATATATATATATCTATATATTATACTTATATAATATAACATATATATACTATATCAATATAATTATAATATATACATATACATATTTATTACGATTTTTTATATATATATATAAATTTTATATAATATATATACTCAATCTATATATATTATATATATTATATATATATATTATATATAGATATATATATGATATTATATTAGATATATAATATTATATAATATATACTAATATTTTACATATACTGACACCTATATAATATATATATACATTATATATATATTATATTATATCTATCTCAATATCAATATATTAAAAAAAATTTTAATATATATATAGTATAAATATATTATAAGTATATATATATTTTATATGATATATATAATTTTTTACTAATTTTTCTGTTGACCAGCTCTCATGAAATATTTCTTTTGCTATGGGGTCCTTGGTTTGCTCTCTGTTAGTAAGGTCCTCACTAACCACCCACCCATGAAAAAAAGTTTTTAGGCCAGAGATTGGTTTCTGAGAGAGAGAGAAGAGAAGAGAGGAGAGAGAGAGAGAGAGAGAGAGAGAGAGAGGGAGAGAGAAGAGAGAGAGAGAGAGAGAGAGAGAGAGAGAGAGAGAGAGAGAGAGAGAGAGAGAGAATTTTTTTTTTAGCAACAAAAAAATATTTATAATTTCTCTTAACGTGTAGATAAAAGCATACCGCAGAGCTGTACATAAAAAAAGAGCTAAAAAATAGGGGGGGGGGGGCACTCAGTAGAGCGCATACCTCCGGCCGAAATTTCATCAAATATACGTATATATATATATATATATATATATATATATATAATATATATTATATATATATATAATATTATATATTAATATATATTATTATATATATATATATATATATATATCATATATATCTATTATTATATATATATATATATAATATATATATGCACTCAGTATGAGCGCATACCTCCGGCCGAATATTTCATCAAATGGTTGCCATGGGAACAGTTGTCAATAGATTTCATCCAAAATTAAATCAGTTCTTCTTTATACCAAATAGGCTTGATATACGGAGAAATCTTGTACACTAACAGACAGACAGACAGACAGACAGACAGACAGACAGATCGGGGTGAAAACATAACTCCTCCAACTTCGTTGGCGGAGGTAAAAAGTAGATAAAAAACTGAATCATTAGTTGTATTATAAAAATATAAAAAACTTCACATCTCCAATTCTAATATCGTATTTCCGTTCACTTATAAAACGATACGGACTTTTCAGCTTCCATTCCCTCGTATATTGCAATGGAAGATGAATACACAAACCAATTAGCACTCCCTTAAACGTGTATGGCAGACGGGCAATGTATGTATGGCAACCTTCACTATAAACCCGAAGCAATGGGAAAGCGAACCAATACTGCATGGGAAGAGTAATTTGAGTACATCAACGTGTGGCCTAAATGGTGTGTTTGCCTCCCATTCTCTGTGACTTTGATGGGTGAGGCAGAGGGTGGGTGGTGGGTGGTGGGTGGTGATCTATGGGAAATGGTTAAGGGTTGGTTGGGAGTGGGTTGGGGTTGGGTAGGGGTGGGTGTTGAATGGAATGGGGTTGGGTGGAGATGGGTGGGGATTGGTGGTGGGGGTGGGGGTGGGTGGGGATTTATGAGGATGGGTGTGGGTGAGTTGGGATGGATGTGTGTGGATGGGGGCTGGGTAGAGGTGGGTGGGTATGGATGGGGGATGGTAGGGGTGGATGGGGAATGTATAGGGGTGGGTAGGAGTAGGTGGGGGATGAGTAGGGGTATAGTGATAATGGTAACGCAAGGACCACGAGATAAAGAATAGGAAATATTAATAGATGAAAATTTTACCACAATTTTTATCGTTATCATTAGTTTGCAGTAGTAGTAGTAGTAGTAGTAATAGTAGTGGTAGTAGTGGTAGTGGTAGTAGTAGTAGTAATTGTAGTGGTAGTAGTGGTAGTGGTAGTAGTGGTAGTAGTAGTGGTAATGTATTCATAGCTTTTACATATCTTTTTATTTTTGTTTTATTTATTATTATTGGCAGTCGTGATATTTTCATTTTTGCAGTTGTTGGTTACACGATGATGTATTTATTGATGATTGATATGTATTCTTTTACTCTCTCTTTTTTTCTCTCTCTCTCTCTCTCTCTCTCTCTCTCTCTCTCTCTCTCTCTCTCTCTCCTCTCTCTCCTCTCTCTCTCTCTCTCCCCTCTCTCTCTCTCTCTCTTCTCTCTCTCTCTCTCTCTCTCTCTCTCTCTCTCTCTCTCTCTCTCTCTCTCTCTCTCTCTCTCTCTCTCTCTCTCTCTCTCTCTCTCTCTCTCTCTCTCTCTCTCTCTCTCTCTCTCTCTCTCTCTCTCTCTCTCTCTCTCTCTCTCTGTCCTCGTTGTTTCCTGTGTCAAGTGGAAAATGAAAAATTCTAGCGTTCCCTCGTCCTGTTGTCCGTTTTTCACCCATCAACAGGGGAACGCGGCCCTTCACTGGTGGTGGTGGTGGTGGTGGTGGTGTGGTGGTGCAAGCTACGTATCACTCCAGCAGGTCAGGTCTGGATAGGGAGCCTTGAAGTGCCTTAGAAACATATTCCAGGTTTACTCTTTTTCGTCCC
>JACEEZ010010697.1:7500-44311 GCA_016584305.1 Chionoecetes opilio | reverse complement strand
TTAGTCCCTGACCCCCACTGCCCCGGGGGCAGGAATTCTCAGACTTTAAACCCTTTCGCGGGCCTCACCCCCGGGTTGGCAGCATGCTCACCCCCTTCGTGGTTGTTTAATTTGGGCACACGACACTCCCTTTCCCCCAAAACAGCCCCCTTTGTCCCCTGACCCCACTGCCCCTGGGAGGAACTCTTTTGGGAACTTTTTGAAATTTTCTGCTGCCCCCCGCCAGGGGGCACCCCATGCTCACCGGTCTTATTGTTTACTTTTGGGCACCCCGAAACTCACGGTTCACTTAGCCAGCCTCCGTTATTCCCCTGACCCCCAGGCCCCGGGTGCGGAAACGTCCCCTTGAGATTTATTAAAACCATTTCTCCCTGCCCCCCGCCAGGGGAAGCATGCTACGGTTTAAAAGCCCGCGGGGGGTTAGTTGTTTTGATGGTTCCCGGGAGTAATACTGGGATAGGATAAGCGTCCGGGGGGGGGTTTAAGGGCATTTTTTGTTTTTTTCTTTTTTTTTTTCTTTTTTAGGGGAAAATTTTCCGGGAAATGTTGCGATTCCCGGACTTTTGGGGGTTTCCCCGGGACCAGTGCTCCCCCCTATTCCCGTGGGGGAAGGAAAAAGGGAATTTGTGTGTATTAGGTTTGGCGTAAACATACTGAATCCAATGCTATTCTTTCCACTTTTATACCTATCAGCTGCTTACCGTAAAACACAAATAGTCCCCCCCCCCGCCCCTTCCCAAACTGCACAAATGTCCCCGGGCCCCACAATTTTCCAAATTCCTCACCAAAATTCGCCTTGGTATTTTTGAGGGTTTTTTGTGAACCCCAACCGTTTAGTAAAAAGAAGGAGGGCCGCAAGCGTTAAGAAGCAAAAAGGTTAAAAGAAGAAAAAATAAAAAAACCACGCCCTGCGGCTGTAAAGGGCCCTTTACATCTATGAAAATTCCTCTCTTCAATAAACCCAACCTTGGGGGGCAAAAACCCCGGGGGGCGCTTTTCCCGCCCCCCCCCACGACCCCACTCCCGGGGGTCCCCCCGGTGATTTCCCCAATGCGGGCCCCCTTTTCCCATACCAAGAGCTCTCGAAAAGAAACATAAACCCTTCCCCCAGCCCGAGCCTTGTGGGCCCCCCTTTGGGCCTCCTCCCCGCCGGTTTGTCTCTTACAGATAAAACCGGGGAAGGGAAATCGTTCGGGGTAGCGTGCCAAAATGCCCATATGCCGGGGGTGGCGCGGCCGGACAGCAGGAAATAGGCCTCGTTCAGTCTCACGGCGAAAATCGCTGATTTGAAAATTAATCACCCCAGCGATCCCCCCTGATTCGCGGAAGGGACACTTACAGAAAAAACCCTTATAACTCGGCACGATGGGGGTTTGGGGCCCTTGCCCGATTTATTCAAGGTGCCTTTTTAAATGCAATGTCCTCCTCTCTAAAGGGGTAATAAAAAAAAAAAAAAAAAAAAAAAAAAAAAAAAAAAAAAAAAATATTGTCAAACATAAAAATTTACACTTCCCAGTGAAGGGGGTAGAAGGGGAATGTGTGGTTTTTGATATCAAATCACCCAAATAGCAAAAGGGACGCACCTGCATCCATCTTGCCAGCACTTTAAACCTTTTCCTGCAGGCCCGGGCCCTCTTCAATTTTTCCCCCCTTGCTGGAACACCCTTGGTATGGAGCTAAACAATTTTAAATTACAGTCCCTTATGTGAAATTCCCAAAAAAACACGTAAATAGTGGAAAAGTAAAGAAAAGGGTCGGGGTACCAGGGGGGAGGCGCGCTGGGGTTTTTGGGGGTTCCAAGCACCGTCTTGGATTACGAACCCCAAACCAATAACACTTGCTGAAATGTTGTTATACTATTTTGTGATATTGTTTGCAATTTTTTGCATTGATTATTTTTTCGGCTCCTACCAAGCGGTTTTTTTTTTTAAGCAAAAAACCAATCCTTTTTTAATTTCACAAAAAAGGGAAAATTCGATCCAAGACGGTGTTTGGACGCTAAAACACGGCTAGCAAGCTGAACACCCACGCGCGGGTTTCCCTTGCCCTTTTTGTTTTACTTTGCCACGTTTTTTACGTGTTTTGGGTTTACATATACAGTACTGTTTTTAAAGATTTTCGGCTCCATCACGCAAGGGGTCTCCAGCGGGAAGGGGAGATTCAATGAAATTAAAGAGCCTGGGGCCTGAAAGGGAAAAAAGGTAAAAAGGAAAAAAAATATACTTTAGGGACAAAGGTTTTGGCCGAGTGTAAGAAAAGGATGCTTTAAACACCCAATATGCTGAGATACATTTTTTTTTTCCCCAAACTTTTCTTTTTACATGTTCACACAAGAGGTTTTGAGGGCTATATACCGGTAAAAACCAAGCAAATGAAATCTAGGGGGGGGTAGCAGAGGGGTTTAAAGCGCACCAGTGGCGTTCCAAAAACCCGAGTTCAAATCCCGAGTGGACCCATAATCCCCTTGAAATCTTTCTGCCCCACCCAAAGGGGCCTAAAAAACACCCACATCCCTGCCCTTTAAAACTCTCCCTTGGGGGATTTGCAAAGTCAGGGGGGGACACAGGGGGGGGGCATGAGCCTCTAATTAAAGGTGTCACTATAAAAAATCCTCCCTGTGCCACCCCCGGGCGGGGGGCCAACCATCACGCCCCCCAAGGACCCCTCCAGGGCCTCCATCCCCCCCCGGGGGAGCCCACTCCCTTACCGCGATAGGCAAGTTTGAAAAAAAAAAAAAAAAAAAAAAAAAAAAAAAAAAAAAAAAAAAAAAAAAAAAAAAAAAAAAAAAAAAAAAAACTTTGTTTTTGGCCTTGCCGAGTTATATCAAATTCCGAGTTATACAGTCCCGATTTTAAAAGGGGTTTTACTGTTTTAAACCAAAAGGGCTTTGATTCGTCTCTTCAAGTCCACTATTTAGGGGTCCATGTCTCAAAAACCATAGAGAAAGGGAAGGATCACAAGCCACTTGAAGATCCAGATCTTTGTCCTCCTGCAAAAGTCCCGAAAAACAAAAATTTACTCCCGCTGAGCGAGTCCATAACACCGTGGGTTTTATGCCAATCCCCCGAAAAAAACTTTTTTACGTGACCCGCCGTCTTATGGACAAACGCTCCCAAAGGTTTAAAAAAAACTTTCCAAGTTTTCAATGTCCTCAAAACATCATAAACGGGACTGTAGGCTTCTCTAGAAGTCCCCAAAAAACACCTGGGACCTTGGTTTTGAGCCGGGGAAAGCCCTCAAGCCCCAAAGGGGTTTTCCCTCCTTATGCAGCGCCTCGAGACCCATAAACCCGGGACCTCCAGGGACTCAGAAAAGATTACGCATCTGGGCAAAAACAAGATCAGTGTTTTGGTGTTGCCAGGAGTTTCTCCACAATCACTTTGACCCTACAACCTTGTCCAAAAACCCGTCCATACAAACGTTGAAAAATGATGGGGGAAGGACCCCTTGCCTCCCCTACGTATTCACAGGAAAGAAGCTGGATACACCTGCCCCAAAACTTCACAGCCCCCTCAGTCCAAAAATACAACCCGTTTTCAAACCCAAAAGTCCTTGCCCCGAAATCCCTCGAAGTCGCAGGGAAAATCCCCAAATGACTCACGATGCACGAGTCAAACGCCTTCTTGAGATCAAAAAGGCTGCAAGCATCCCGTTTTCGAAACTAAAGTCGGCGTTTTCCCCCGGGCCCCGAAACGTAGGATACGGTTCCCTTGTTGACTTACCGGGGTGAACCCCGACCCGCTGAGGTTTTCGGTGCTTTACAAGAGACTGGAATCCCTTTTTCAGCAATAAATGGCAAGCACCTTGCCTGGTAGCTGAGCAGGTAATACCGCGGTAATTTTTGCAGTCCCCGACGGTCCCCTTTCCCCTTTCCCGATAGGGACAAACCCGCCCCCCTTTTTCCCCGTCAGGAGGATGGTACCTGTTTCCACACGGGAGTCAGGCCCGCAGGGAATCCGCGGATCATGGCCTCCCCCCCCCAGCTTTTAGGAGCTCCGCATTGATATTAAAAAAACCAGGGTTTCCTTTCCCCCCCCTCAACTTTGGGTACAGCCTCTCGACTTCTTCAAGAAAAAAAAAAAGGGGGGGTTTTTCCCTCAAGGGAAGGGTTGGGATCCCCCTGCCCGTAACCCCGTGGGGGTGAAGCTGCTCAGTGGAGGGCCCCGTGAACAACTGCCCAAAGTACTACCCAACGGGGCCCTTGCCCCCTCCATGGGCCAAACGAGACGGGCCCCCCTGCTTTTTCGATTTGTACCCTTTTTTTTTTTGCCGAAAAAAAAGGGGACTTGGGAAAGGGGCTTCTTCAAGGGGTCGGGAGGCGGGTCGGAGGTCTTTGAAAATTCAAATGACCCCCGACATCCTCCGCGAGACTCCTGACATACCTTTTTTTTTTCCCCCCTTTTCTCTCCCCCGGAGGGTTCTAGTCCCGGCTGAAGAGGGCCCCGTTCTGGTCCGGGGGCCAGCCCCGCCTGGCGCGGGAAATCTCCCTCGATTTTTCCCCCCCTCTCCGTCGAGACAAAAAACCCCCCTTTATCTCGGGCGCTCCCCAAAACACTCCTTGGGAGCCTGTAAGTTTTTTAACGTTTGAAGGTACCCCCAGTACTAAAGGGTCCCCCCGGGGCACCCAGCACATCAAACCGATTTGAGACTGCCACCGCTACCATGGCACAAAGTCAAGTCCTTCATTTCTCAAAAAAGAAAAACAGTATGGTTTTTCCTCTTGAGATTCTTCCCGGACTTGACAAAACTTAAGTGTTTGCAACAACAAGTCTGTGTCTTTTCCAAAAAACTCAGGGACTCTGGTAAAAACCCCGCAGTTCTGGAGGATCCTCCAACGAGTACTAACGATGATTTGGTCGATTTTCCTTCCCACCCCTCCGGCATTTCTATACCATGCCCGCGGTGCAGCTCTGGTCTCTGATACCAAGAACCTGCAATTCTCAACCTTCTGGAAACCCTTTCAAAATTTAAGCAGAGGGAAATGTTGGGTTTTGGACCCGGAAAACCATGGGGACCAAAACATAACCTTTGCCCTCTCTCACAGTGCCGTAGTACCATTGAAGTCGCCCCAAGACATGGGTTTTTCCCGAGGAGGACACTGGTCTAGTACAGATCGAGTTTGGCGTAGAAAAATTTTCCTTCTCTTCAGGTTTTTTTGCATTGGTAGGAGCGTACACTGCAACAAGAGACATGAAACCCCGATTTTGTTTAAACCCCACCCGCATTATGCTCATCAACCGGAAATAACCCCAACAATTTTACGGGTGCAGTTTGGGGAGATGCCTTTTTAGCTACACGATGCCTATAGTTCCCGGTGAACCCTTGCCATTTCCGGACCCGTAGTAGGGGGCCCCCACTGCTAGTCCCCCAAATGCCAGGGCCCCCTGTCTCAGAGTTCCCCCCTAATCCAAACCCCCAGTACTGAGCTCCCCCCCCTAGGAGGGAAATTTGTCCCATGATCGTTGAAGGTCAGAACGTTCTCGACCCACACGAAAAACCCTCCGCAAAAGGTTTATCCCAGGAGTGATTTAACCGGGGGAGGCGCCGCCTCTGCCCCGCCCCCGGCCCCCCCCATATGAAAAAAATTGGGTAGGGGCCCTACCACTTGATTTAAAAATGCGGGGTTCCCGAGGGCTTTGCCCCGCACTCGTCATAGGCGGCCCCCCCCCCGTGTCGGATAGGAGGGGGGGTGCATGGCGGGCCCCCCAGCAAAAACCCGGGGCGGGGGCGCAATTAAAACCCCACCCCCCCCCCTCTTCCTCTTTAAAATGTTTTTTTGGGTAGTTTAGTTTTTTTCGGGAGGGGGTGAAAACCCCCCCCCCCCCCCCCAACCAAACTATGTCAGGGGTTGTCAATCTGCTCACCGTGGCCAGGGACCAGAACCCCCTGTAGGGTTAAAACCCCCGGCTGCCCCCCCTATTTCACCCTACTGGGGGAGAATTCCTCTCTTTCCCGCGTTAAATTTAAATCCCCCTCCGTATATTCCCCTGGTACAGTAGGGTGGCCCCTTTTTATATTAATTTTTTTTTTTAATAATTTTTCATTGCCCCCCTCTCAAATTTTATGAGGCTTTTTGAATGAAATATTTAGTAAAAAGTTTGGGGAATCCGTAAAAGGAAATTTTCTCTCCCACAAAAATTCTTTTTTCCCAACGAAAATAATTTATAGTCAATGCGTACTTCAGCACCCCGCAAGGGTAAATTTAAAACCTTTTATACAAATCCAAAATTTATCAAACTATTACACCATTTAAAACTACACAAATTTTAATCACCCTTTCTATTGTTTAGTATTTATGACACATGCTACACTTCCAAAAAAGTACGTTCCAAAAAATGTGCCCTATTAACCCCTTTGTGCATAGGCTTTCCCGGTCAACTCATTCCAAAAATTTCTCGTACCGCCCGATCAAAAAAACACTCGCCCCCGTTTTCAGGTTCGTTCGGTTACTGAACATAATTTTCAACCCTTACCCCCCCACTGCCAAGCCACATTTTTGGCACCAAGCTGAAGGGTCTCCATCAAAAACACATCCAGGTCTCCAAGCACAAGAAGCGACAATCAACCACACAGACTGATTTGGAGGCTGACTTCACACGCAGCATGAGTCAACTTCTTGACATTGCACATGCTGACTGGGAACATCGAACAAGGATTCCAGAAGACCAACAGTTTCTCATTGACCAGCGTGGCCCTCGAGAGATGTCAATGACAACGGAAGACATGGCCTACAGACATGCTGCTGCCAACTACCAAAAGCACAAGCAGGCGGAGAAGCGTCGTCATCAGCTATATAAAGCAGAGTCTACTTCAACGGCTGCTCCTGTAGTTCTCTCTTCCGATGACTCTTCAGCCAATGATTCTCCCAGTGAACCCTCAACATCATATAAACCGTACCGCCATGCAAACATCACAACTCCAAAACGTCCATTATCTGAGCCTAGTCAGCCACTCCCCAAGCGGTGCATCCTTGACGACCCACTGTTCAATGAAGCATTGGACAGAACCAGGACCTCGACACGCCAGGCAATGATGATTGTTACGCCTGCTCTTGCTGTAGCAGGGATTGATGTGAGTCAGTTATCTCTGTCGCGGACTTCTCTGATGGATGCTCACAAAGCATCACGTGAAATACTTGGAGCAAACGTACGACAAAACTTCCAACCATCAGTTTCACTTGTTGCCCACTTTGATGGAAAACTGCTGCCACATCTGGATGGGACAAAATGTGACTGTCTGCCAATCGTCGTATCCGGTTTGGATATTGAGAAATTGTTTGGCATCCCCATGCTGCCAGTGGGAACTGGAGCCCTGATGGGTGAGAAGGTGGTCGAGTTTGTGCATGAGTGGGCAGGTGTAGAGGAGCATCTGGCAGGTCTGTGCTTTGACACTACAGCCACGAATACTGGTATTCACACAGGAGCAATCACCATTGTCCAGCAGTCACTTAATCGGCAGTTGTTTTCTTGCATGCCGACACCATATGCTCGAGATCTGCGCCGCCGCCGTATTCGATGCGTTCTTCACATCAAAGGGACCTGGAATTGAGATGTTTGGTCGGCTGAAATCTCAATGGCATTTCATTGACAAATCAATATTTGATCCTCTTGATAGTGACGAAGGTGGTGATGTTGTCTGGATTCATCAGAGAAAATCTGGCTTGCATCTCGCCAAGCTGTTGTAATAAGCAATCTCCAACAGCATCTGGATGATGTCCAACCCCGTGAAGACTACAAAGAGTTAGCGCAACTCACACTTCAGTTACTTGGAGAAAAATCGGATGTGGGCACCGGCTTTTCTGCACCTGGGGCTTATCACAGAGCACGGTGGATGGCAAATTGCATCTATTGCCTGAAAATATTTGGATTTCGCCATCAGATTGTGCTCAGCAAGCATGAGATGAGTTCATTAAGGCGAATCTGTTTGTTCGTTGCTACGGTCTATATGAGTTTCTGGTTTGCAGCACCTCTAACGACAGCTGCTCCTACAAATGACTTGTTGATGCTACAACTGATCGAGAAATTCACTTCTGTTGACAAGAAAATAGCAGGTATCGCTGAAAAGAAAATGAGACTGCACTTGTGGTATCTCAGTGAAGATCTTGCTGCACTGCCTTTGTTCAGTGACGATGTCAGTGATGAAGACAAGGAAGCCATTGTCAGTGCTCTGCAGAAGGAACCACTCCCAGGAGACCTTCGCCGGCTTGCTCCAAATCGGATTCTACAGTTCAGGAACCTTTAAATTGCGCAGTTTGTCTCTCTCAACCTCTTTCAATCACTTCGTCTGCCACAAGAGTTCCTGTCTGTAGAAGTAAACACGTTGATTGAACGTGCTGACTACAATGCCGCACGCAAAACCGTTCGTGCACTGAAGGTTGTCAACGACTGCAGAACGTGCAGTCAGATTGGCTACTGACTTCAACTAAGTCCTCACCAAGAATGACGAGCAGCGCCAGCTTCTCTACCAGGTCGTCGAGCACCATCGGAAGCTTCTACCGACAAGTGCCACAAAGGAACAACTGATCCAAGCCCACATCAACTGACTTTACAGCTACAGGACATTTGTCTGGTGACTTACAACTAAATATAATGTTTTAGCGAAGTAAGTAAAAGTTACATATGGCACAATAATTCACCGAGTCCAGTCGTGTGTTGCTATTTGAAGATGTTGTGTGGGAGACCACTTCCTTTTATTTAATTGTCCTGAAATTTTTACCGAGTCATTTTTTCATCAAACCGCAGCAAATAAGAGGGTGTGCAATTAAAAAAAAAAAATAATAATTTGGGCCACCCTAGTGTACAGTATATATATAGGATGACGGTTGCACATGGCACTCCTCAACACATAATTCTGGTTGCAACCATACACATAGTTACATTACACGTCCTGATCAGCTTACTCATCTAGCTACACTTATTATTTTATTAAAATAATGTGAATTACGGTAAGTGATTTCAGTAGAAAGTATCTGTGTTTTTACCAAGGCAAGGGTAAGCCTACTATAAGTCTGATAATTGTAGAGACTTATCTGGTATGAGTTAAAATGGTACTTCCAGCTTTGTACACATTTATTTAGAGTCCAGTAAAGAGCGTAGAGATTACAACCAAGTACAATGAATGTCTTGAGCACAGCCAGGGAGTGCCGGACGGAGCGAGTAAGAGGTGCGTGTTGGTAGTGTCGATGTCCGAGGGCTTCCCTCCCTCCTCCTCGTGATTCTGGCTTCTTATCACTTCTTGTTGATCCTATACTTTATGCTGACAACTAGGCATTTGTCCTGTGACATACTTTGAGAGTGCAAGGTGTTCATGGGTCTCACGGTGAAACAGAGGAGGAAAGATAAACGTATAATTATATATACATTACAGATATATAATTATATATATATTAGATATATAATTATATGTTTATAATGTTTCTAAAAATACACTGATTTTTTTTGTTAATTACATGCACCTATCCTGTATGGAAGTTATAATACGCGTGACACTTGTTTGATAATTAGGTGTAATTCACTAGTAATAGTTATGCAAGTTAATATATATGTTAGGAGTGATAACTGACTGACATTGCTCGGGCCACTATATAATTTGTCCTCAAATTAGGCACATAAGAATTAGCTAGGGAATAACAAATGGTACACCTATCTAAAGGCTAAATATATATAGAAAATATAAACTATAAACTTCCCAAAGCATAATTCCTATCGCTAAAAGTGAGTAAACTCTGAGCTAAATACACAGAAAAATATGGAAAACAATGAATTACATGATGTTCAACATCAAAGAAAATGACATGGCCGGGTAAAATTTATATATATATATATGTGTCAGTACTAGTGTGGGTAATCCACAATGTGTAAAAATCACTGGCAATAATTTCAAGTGTTAAGTGTTTCAAGTGTATGTGTACTGTAGATGGTAGCTAGCAAACTCAACTGTCAGTGAAAGTAGCTGTGAAAATTACAGGGAAAAATTGAGAACATAATTCAAGTAATGAAATCGTAATCGTAAATTGTCAAGTAATCGTTAAAAACCCTGAATGAGTCAAGTAATGACGAAGGCTCGACTGACTGTAGAGCTGCTGCTATGTGCATAGTATAACAATTTATGTACCTACTATAGTCTATTCACTTAAGCTGGATTCCTGGGAGCGGCTCGATGCCTAGGCGAGTATGTAACGACGTCACTGATTGGCTGATAGCCTCGGGCAGGGTGGCGATGGTGGTGGTACTTGCCTGGCCGCAACCCAAAACCCTTGCGTTGCCTCAGAAAAATATTCATATTTCTTGGCTTTACTCATCTCTTACACAAAATAGGCCTATTTTGTTTGCATCAGTAAATCAGGCAGTGAATGTTCAACAACAACACGCCATTCATACCTCAAGGGTAAAAAATAAAGTCATGACTGACTATCACAAGAGTAGGCGGACTTTTAGGTTTTCAGTGCATTGAAATGTTGTACTCCTACCCGATATAACCAAGCTACCAGATAATAGTTATGAAAGCTGAGCCTACCATCGTGTTCATAATACATTGCTGCATATCATGAGCATAAAAAAAATACAGTAAGACGACACTAATATTAAGATCATTAAAGGAAAGTAAAAGAGTGTATAAACATTATTTCTTGCTTATTTTGCTTCAACTCGCTCTAACTCCATATGTTTCGGTCACATTCAATTTTCAAGAACTGTTTCAAAATCCTTATACTTTTCCGCTTCCTGTGGTATGTAGCACGTACCAATAAGGAAAAGAGTAGGTGGTCAAAATGGCTAAGAAAGTTAAACTGTTTCAAACTGGTGCCGTGACGGGTGGAGCCTCTGATAGCTCTCCCGAAAACAGTCTCTCCTATATAGGGAGCAATGCTCACCCGTCACTGTGCCAGTTTGCAGTAGTAGTTTTAACTTTCTTAGCCATTTTGACCACCTACTCTTTTCCTTATTGGTACGTGCTACATACCACAGGAAGCGGAAAAGTATAAGGATTTTGAAACAGTTCTTGAAAATTGAATGTGACCGAAACATATGGAGTTAGAGCGAGTTGAAGCAAAATAAGCAAGAAATAATGTTTATATACTCTTTTACTTTCCTTTAATGATCTTAATATTAGTGTCGTCTTACTGTATTTTTTTTATGCTCATGATATGCAGCAATGTATTATGAACACGATGGTAGGCTCAGCTTTCATAACTATTATCTGGTAGCTTGGTTATATCGGGTAGGAGTACAACATTTCAATGCACTGAAAACCTAAAAGTCCGCCTACTCTTGTGATAGTCAGTCATGACTTTATTTTTTACCCTTGAGGTATGAATGGCGTGTTGTTGTTGAACATTCACTGCCTGATTTACTGATGCAAACAAAATAGGCCTATTTTGTGTAAGAGATGAGTAAAGCCAAGAAATATGAATATTTTTCTGAGGCAACGCAAGGGTTTTGGGTTGCGGCCAGGCAAGTACCACCACCATCGCCACCCTGCCCGAGGCTATCAGCCAATCAGCGACGTCCTTACAAACTCGCCTAGGCATCGAGCAGCTCCCAGCCCAGGAATCCAGGCTTAAGTGAATAGACTATAGTAATAGTACTGTGTCAGTAAAAGAATGTAATGGACTGTAGAAATATAAGGAAAAATAGACAAGACCTCGCCTGATACAATCTGTGTGGGTGTATCAGTGTGGGTAACTGTGGTGTACGTAACCTAGTAATATGTAAATAAGTAATAGTCAAAATGGATAATTAACATAGGTAGAGACATCGCTGGATACATATTAATGTGGCTGCATTGTGTGTGTGGTGGGCAAAATTATGTTTGCCAAACATCGTTCATAAATTAAAATAATGCAAAGTTATTGTAGAAAATAAATTGTCATCAGCGAGTGATAACTGACTGGCAGAGAAACTGACTGAATTATTATTCGACATTGGCGAACAATGTTATGAGAGATAAGGTAATGTTTTCTGAGGTCTGTATTAAGACAAGTAGACATTCGTCACTTCTCTGCGAGTTTGAATTTGTTAGTAAGTAATGATACATGGTTAGTTAGTTGTACATAGGCAATACATGTGAGCAGAATGTAGTTCAAAGAGATGTGTGAACGTACGTCACGTACATCATGCAGATGTGTAAAGAGTTATAGAGTAACTGCTTGTCATGCATATAGTACCTAGTTTAATATGTTACTGAGTACACAATCCTATCTTTCAAATAGTGATCGTGGTACAACAGGAAGAACGTAAGTAAATCATTCCTGTAGTGAATGTAATTCATGTATGCATTTAATACATGGGTTAGTATTAATGCAATGGGTTAGTATTTCATGCGAGGAAATAATGTATTTCTACAATAAGTACGTAATAATTCCTTCAATTGAGGAAAGTAAGTAAATAATGTGATCATGCAACAATACGTGCAAAATAATTCCTTGAATTGAGGAATGTAAGTAAATAGTTATATATAATGCTATGCACTGTGGTGCAACTTTAACTCTAATATAATAGTATTCTAATGTGAAGAGTTATCTGTCATACATTAGTGTTTCTATCGTGCTAGAGTTACAAGGTAAAATGCAATTATATTATTTTCTATAGTTGGTCAGAATAATATGTAGCTAAACCAAAAATTCGTAAAACATCAATGTAAAGTATTTTCAAGAGCATATATAACATTGGCTTGGTGTGTTGTGTAGACATTTTCTAAAAATAGAACAACACACATTAAAATTTAGAATACATGGTAATTGTAAAATAATCAGGTGAACTGATATTAATGTAATATGGAATGGTATGGAATGGTATGACACTACTGCTTTTCCGTGTGTGATCGCAATTTGTGACGATAATCAGTTGTAGCAGTGTGTGTGTCATCATTAACTACAGGTGTGTCCTGTGTATCAAAATTAGTGTTTGGTAAAGCATCACCTGTATCTAATCTTCTAGTTACTCGAAAAATTATTCGCGACCGTGTATGTAGTAAGACGTCTGTAGTAATCACGAAAAACAGAGAACATTACAGGAATCAGGTTCAGGAATCGGTAACACTGAACCGTGACAGTGAGTGACAGTGCTGATGCCGCTCGGGCACGCTAGTTAATGCATTTATGTCACTCACTGGAGTTTGCACTGGTGCAGTAGTAAATGTGAACTCATAAAGTAGTAAAGTAGTAGTAAAGGTGCACTCATAAAGTAGTAAATCGGTAGTAAAGGTGCACTCGTAAGAGTTATGTCTCCAGGAATTGTGATATATGCATTACTGTTGTAAAAAAATAGTGTGGGAATAACGTGGTCTAAAATATGATATAAGTGTCCTGACGGTGTCTGAACAGATGTACTCATCGGAGCCATCGTAATATAAACGTAAATGTATGTTAAAAATAGCACTAGTATAATATTTCTAACGTTGAAATTGTCCGTGTATCAAATCACTGTGTTAACTCTAAATATACCTGCTCACCTAAAACTGTAAAACAATTACTTAGCTGGTAGCTACTCGTATTGGTGTATGATAGGTGAGATGCAGGTGAGTGATGGATTAAGACAGCATGGATGAGTGCCAGGATGATGGATGTACATTGTACAGTCACCGGAGATACACATTCTGTCAAAGAAGAAATCTAAGAAAAAAAATAATAACATATACATACACATAAGAAATATGAATAAAATACTCAGACATTTGTGTGGTGGTGCACGCGCACAAGTCCGTAGCTGAGGAACGGCTGGTAGTTGTAGGTAGTGACACTGTGTTAGCTAGGGTAGTGTCAAGTCAGCATTCCTGTGAGGGCGGATGGGTGGTGGGCTGTGTCAGCGGAATGCTCGGCAGGCGGTGATGTGTTGTCTTGTTGCTGTGTTGCTGTGTAGCGGTGTTGCTGTGTTGCGCTGGTCCATGACGAGATGATCTGCATTGCATATCGAAGCTGCTACGTTGAGCCATGACGAAATGCAGTATTGTGGACGTGTAGTTGGTGACAGGCCCCTGTAGAACGTTGATATCTTGATTGTGGAGAGATGCGAGACGTTTCTGTCTGTGGCAGCGCGGTGTCGGGTGGCTGGCGATGATGTGGTGACCTCATGACTGAAAAAATGCGCTGAGTTGCTTGAGTGAGGCTGCCTCTCTCTCCCTCTGTATTCGCTGCTTGTAGACTTGAAGATTCTCGTAGTTACTTGCTGGCTGTTGTGTTGCTCGTGGACTTGAAGCAATTATTGTAGTGTGTTGCGACTGGCTTGTGTTGCGTAGGGTACGGAGGTTGCCATGTTGATGGTCGTGGTTGTGGTTGTACTGGTATTGGCTGTGGTTGTTTGAAGAAGATCGGCGTATAATCTTGATAATCTTGGCAGAACGTAACAACCCCACGAGCAACTCAGCCAGCGACTACAAGTATTACTTCTACTACAATCAACAACTACAAGCAAATACAGAGAGTGAGAGAGACGGACACACTCGTCTCTGCTTGATCAGCACATCCCACCGCTGCCACCATTTATATAAGTCTGATAATTGTAGAGACTTATCTGGTATGAGTTAAAATGGTACTTCCAGCTTTGTACACATTTATTTAGAGTCCAGTAAGGAGCGTAGAAATTACAACCAAGTATAATGAATGTCTTGAGCACAGCCAGGGAGTGCCGGATGGAGCGAGTAAGAGGTGCGTGTTGGTAGTGTCGATGTCCGAGGGCTTCCCTCCCTCCTCCTCGTGATTCTGGCTTCTTATCACTTCTTGTTGATCCTATACTTTATGCTGACAACTAGGCATTTGTCCTGTGACATACTTTGAGAGTGCAAGGTGTTCATGGGTCTCACGGTGAAACAGAGGAGGAAAGATAAAAGTATAATTATATATACATTACATAGATATATAATTATATATATATTACATAGATGTATAATTATATGTTTATAATGTTTTAAAAATACACTGATTCTTTTGATGTTAATTACATGCACCTATCCTGTATGAAAGTTATAATACGCGTGACACTTGTTTGATAATTAGGTGTAATTCACTAGAAATAGTTATGCAAGTTAATATATATGTTAGGAGTGATAACTGACTCACACTACCATCAATCATTACCCGCGCTAACAACGTCCTGTACACCACAGGATTTAAGGTTCACATTTTATACTGGGCGTATAAGATGACCCCCAATTTTTGTGGCTATTTTTTAAGGTTAAAAGGTCGTCTTATAAGCAGCCATATACGGTATACCTTGACAAAGACATAAAGGCACTGAAAACGTTTAAAGAACACGGTGTCATACCAAGTAAGAGGAAGTGTGGTAAATGCAGGCGAGAGCTGTCTGTAACCAAAAACGGCCGTGGTTTTCACTGCAATAAGCGAGGAAAAGCTACCATCTTCCACCACTTTCTACGGGAAATCGCTCGCTGCTTCCCACCACCTCAGTAGTAGTGCGTTTTCGCGACCGCTCTGGCCCTGTCTGGACTGGACTAGTCCCGGGCGGCCACTGTTTTCGCGAGGCGGATTGGACCGGGCTGGAACGGGCTACACTGGGCCAGGCCAGCGAGCAGGACCAGGTTGGACCAGTGTGGGGAGAACTGGCGCATGCGCACTAGTCAGCGGGGAAGACGACCAGGAGCTCCTCGTGCTGCTGATAAGACATGAAACACCATGATGGCCGACCATAAGACTAAAGTAATTTCACGAAAAATTACAACATTCGCAATTTGCTGAAACAACATCTTGGGAAATTAATGTACCGTCAACAACACTATAGTGACCACTGCACTAATGTCACCAGGCGCCATATATTACGAATTTTAGCATCACTACAGACTTGTATGTGTCACTGAAGACATGTACCATAGCTAGTGTTATGTAGATAATGTAAACTACGTACTGTGCACGTGATGTGATCTGTAGTGATGCTAAAACTCATAATATATGCCCCCCTACGACATTAGTGCAGTGGCGACTATAGATCAGTGTTATTAACGATAAATGAAATTAAATTTCAACATTCATTTTTTCATAGTCATCCCTGCAACTTGACTTCCCATTGAGAAGTCAAGTAAATAAAACACGCGCTTTTTAAAAATGTGTGTATTTCTGCCCGGAGGACCGCCCACTCGATCCCCCAGCCAATAGGAACGACGAATGGGACAGGGCCAGTCTCGATGTATTTTCGCGAGCATCAGTCCAGCCTGGAACGGTATAGACTGGACTGGACCAGGGCGGTGAACGTCGCGAAAACGCGCTATAGGTAAGAGTGTTAAGGTTAGGTTAGGTATACTTAGTGGTTAAGGTTAGGTTAGGTTTCATTTAAACTTATAATATAAGGTTAGGTTAGGTTTCATTAAAGCCTATAAGGTTAGGTTATGTTTCATTAAAAACTATAAGTTTAGGTTATGTTTCATTAGAACCTATAAGTTTAGGTTAGGTTTCATTAAAACCTATAAGAGGCCTCTTCCATTTGCGACATTTCATGAACCAGTTCACGGAACCCAAGAATTCAGGCGTTCCATTTGCGCAAGAAAACCTAGGTCCGAGGCGACCCGCGTAGTGACTCAGCATAACCCGTGAACTTTCTCTACCCACATCCATTGGTGGGTAGAATTTTCAGTTCATCCAGTTCATAACAGAGAATGGCATGGCAGAAAGTTAAATAAACAGGGGAAGAGTTAACAAGTTTTGTTAACGAAGGAGACGAAGTGGAAGAGGCCATATGAAGCGATAACAACAATGGTCACAAGAAGAAGAAGAAGAAGAAGGCCGCCGCTTTATATGTCGGTCACAAGAAGAAGAAGAAGAAGAAGGCCGCCGCTTATCAAAGCCAACCATTCACAGTCACAGACTGGGTGATATGATGTAAACTATCGCCATGCTTAATTTGGTATCATTTTACCTCATACCTCACACAATACCTCATCATATCTGCCAAAGATGCCAGCAGTGGATGGTACTGGTACATAATATCTTCCTCTTCATCACTAGAATCGTCCATCATTGCGAGAATAGCCCCAGACACGGGAGGAATAAGCTCGATCCTTCCTCTTGCCTTGCCATTTTGGTTTGTTTGTAAACAAAAAAACGGGGGTTTTTGCATTCCATTTCTGACATGCGAACCCAACCCTGAACCCAGAACCCAACCCTGAATTGAAAGAACTGGTTCATGCAACTTGGGCACAAATGGAAGAGGCCTAAGGTTAGGTTAAGTTTCATTAAAACCTATAAGTGTAGGTTAGGTTTCATTAAAACCTATAAGACCCTGACTAATTTCTTCCGGCCAAGTTTTAGTGCTTTTTCTGATGGAGATTCAGTGTTTTTAATGGAAACGGTACCATTAAATTCGATTTTTTTCTTCTTTTTTTCTATGGGTTTGCGCAAAATAAAACTATCTCCATTAGAAAAAGCACCTATTTTAGGCCAGGAAAAACTAGTCGGTGTCTCTGAAAAAGACCGCGAAATCCTCGTCCATTATTACCGAAGGGGGTAGAAGGGTTAGATAGGGGGTGGAGCCTTTGTTCTTAAGATTTACCGAAACGGTTAGCAGATTCAAAACACATCATAACTCGCCAAAAAAAAAGGAAATACTTTGGAACTCATCCTTCCGGCTTTGACTGAAATGAACTACCACACTGTATTGTATGCTTATTGTACTTCACATCTGTAAAGGTTCCAGCATGCGCTCGGCCTTGGTTAACCCACACGGCCGCTATGAAATATGAGGTGCCTCAAAAAATTCTAAGTCCAGTCAAATCCACTCCCGAGCGCTTCCTAGCTAGACTGAGCCCTAGTACACCCTTGACTACAGCTAGATAAGTAGTCCCTGTGTAAGGAACACGTAGTTTGCATGAATTATTGCATATATGGATATGAAATGCTCTAAATTCGTACCACATCAACATTTCTGATATATTTAAGCATATACATATATTGCATAATAATCATATAAGGGAATATATTAGTTTCTAATAAATACTCAGCGAGTATTTATTAGTGACGAGTGACGAGTGACGTCACGTATGGCGGAGGGTTCAACTGTTCACCTCGGTTCACTTCATTCACTGGCGGTCACGGGCACAGAAGGTTGTGGTGATGGTGACTTGTAGCTACTTACTGCAATTTTATTAGGAGTGTAATAACGAGAAACCAAAGGACTTTGTGTGTGCGCTACAAACTCATTTTGTAAACGAAAGGTTATTGCACTTGATAAACCTGCCACATTGGACTTAAGGGGCATTCCAGGACAGGTGGCCCACCAAAATGACAAATTAACACCTCATCAACTCCGATTTTGCTTAAATTTGGCACATGTTATGAGTGTTGCTGCCATATGCCTTGTGCAAAATTTAAGCACTCTAGGGTCAACGGGTCTCCTGTAAGAGGTCATCAAAATTTTGGCATGACCTCGAAAATGACCTAAAAGATCAAACTTCAAATGTCCCTAAAATCTTTATTTATAAACTTAGAGAGATGGTTTTAATATCTTTTTTACTCAGTATGAGTCTCTGAATCATTCTAGGTTTACAGAATTAACTTACATCAATAACTGAAAAAAGGGCACAAAATTTGAACTTTGACCTTGACCTGTGACCTTGAAGTTCACTCGCGACAAAAAAAATCATTTAGTCAAAATTGAAGCTTTGTATGTTTACTTCAAAATAACATAAAAAAATTGTGTCTTATTCTGCATAGGTAAGCCTGTACAGGTTCTCAAAGCAGACTTTTTTTGTTTTTTTCATAAATAATGTGTTTTTCTAATTTTCTTCCAGATATATTTTGGTTTAAGTAGCTAATTACTAACCTAATGTTAATGTCAAAATGGTGAGAAAGGTATGTTGTGATCCCATGAAAAAACACAACAGTAAGATAATAAAAGCTCTCATTCCTGTGCCTAAAACATTATATAAATATTTGGGACTACAGGCAGTTCAAATGATTTGTAAAAATTGCCACCATAATCTTGTGGCTTTGAGAAAGAAATCTGGTTCTAACAAGGTGAAAATTAACTTTGAAAATATTTGTCATGATCTAACTTGTTTTAACTGGAGTGATGTCAAACAGTGGCAGGGTCACATTCAGCCTGTCCAGGGCGAATTCCTTTGATGTATCCATTTCTGAACCGTTGTTGGATGTGCAACTGTCATCTATGTTTGCTTCTTCAGAACTTGAAGAAACTTCTGCAGGCTCCGCAGAAGCAGAACCAGATTTCTTTCTCAAAGCCACAAGATTATGGTGGCAATTTTTACAAATCATTTGACCTGCCTGTAGTCCCAAATATTTATATAATGTTTTAGGCACAGGAATGAGAGCTTTTATTATCTTACTGTTGTGTTTTTTCATGGGATCACAACATACCTTTCTCACCATTTTGACATTCACATTAGGTTAGTAATTAGCTACTTAAACCAAAATATATCTGGAAGAAAATTAGAAAAACACATTATTTATGAAAAAAACAAAAAAAAGTCGGCTTTGAGAACCTGTACAGGCTTACCTATGTAGAATAAGACACAATTTTTTTGTTATTTTGAAGTAAACATACAAAGCTTCAATTTTGACTAAATGATTTTTTTTGTCGCGAATGAACTTCAAGGTCACAGGTCAAGGTCAAAGTTCAAATTTTGTGCCCTTTTTTTAGTTATTGATGTAAGTTAATTCTGTAAACCTAGAATGATTCAGACTCCTACTGAGTAAAAAAGATATTAAAACCACCTCTCGAAGTTTATAAATAAAGATTTTAGGGACATTTGAAGTTTGATCTTTTAGGTCATTTTCGAGGTCATGCCAAAATTTTGATGACCTCTTACAGGAGACCCGTTGACCCTAGAGTGCTCAAATTTTGCACAAGGCATATGGCAGCAACACTCATAACATGTGCCAAATTTAAGCAAAATCAGAGTTGGTGAGGTGTTACTCTCTGGGCCACCTGTCCTGGAATGCCCCTTTAATAGAAAATCAGTAGAAAATAGTTGTTGTCGATAACTACCACTTAATACGTAGTTATACAAATCACCCCATCCCGTAGCCTTTATAACATCGGTACCCGCCATTTGCCAGCCGTCACGGTGTACCTCAACTTTAAAGGTAAGTTGAAAGGACTATTTACTCATATATACAGTGTTTAATGATGTGATTATGATGCTAGGGTACATTGAGGCTTTAAATGTAGGGTGATAATTTTTCTGGGGATTTTCCTTAGATGGCTAGCGATTTTTCCCCAGATTGCAACTTTTTTTTTTTTTTTTTTTATTCCCTTTACTTTCTCAAGTCGTATCACAACTAAGGTTAGGTTAGCAACTTGTAGGGGGTTATAGTTAGGTTATGTTAGTTACTTTTAGGGGGTTATAGTGAGGTTAAGTTAGTTACTTTTAAGGGATTATAGGGTCATTCCATGCCAAGTGGTCCAATTTTAGAAATCTGCCCCACCTCACCACCTCAGATTTTGATGAAATTTGGTATACAAGTTGGTACTTGGCCAAAATGAACGTGTGCAAAATTTTAGCTCTAGAGGTGGTATAGTTCCTGAGATACAGTACCCCCATTTTTCCCCCAAACAATGGCCTGCGGAACGGCCCTTACACGAAGGCGTTTTTAGGAGGCCTTTACTCAGTGGCTATGTGCTTTGTAGTGCTGAAAATGACAATACCCATCTAAATTTTCGCAAGGATTTCAAAAATTAAATTGGTTTTGGCCTAGGTGGCTTAGTTTTTGCACAAACTGAGATTTAAAACAGGAAAAAATTACCGGTGACACTGACCTGTGTCACACTCATGAGCCTATATCTCCTGAACATGGTGGTTGTATAAACCAGAATTTTTTCCCTGGAATGGCATATAACTTTTTAGCTTGTGGGCCAAATAAGAAGTTTTTCTGTCAAATTGTCTCTGCATTAGTCCATCAAAGTTGGCCTCGGATTGAAAAATGCAAAAAATGCCATGTTTAGTCATCTATTTGACCATCACACCAGTTTCTGATCCTTTTTTGCTTGGTATCGTTGGAAAGAGCATGTCAAAGCCTTAGAGCCCAAAAAAAAATTTTTGGTGTCTAAGCGCTTCTGGGTCAAATTCTGCCTTGAATTTGCCCATTTTTGGCCTTTCAGAAATTAGGGTGGGTTTTTTGTTAATGTGTTGAAATCAGACAACATTCAAATCTACCCAGCCAAGATGGTACTTGAAAACCTGCGTTGGTCCATGGTGACTGTGCACTCCCAATTCTTTTTCTTTGTGAGAGCTGGTCACATAATTGGTATCCCCATCGCCTAGGGGCCCACGCCCGATAGCTGTGCAGGCCCAGCCACGGGCCATCCACCACCTCTTTCTCCAGTTGTGCATGCTGTTCCAGTGTTGGGTTTCTTCCCCAAAGGGTTCCCAAACCCATTGTGGGTTTCTTCCAAGGGTTTTCCCAAGCCTTTTGTGGGTTTCTTTATGGTTCCCAAGCCATGTCAGTTTTCTTCTAAGCAGGGGAACTTTGCCTGCACATCCTGCACAACAGCATCTGGCAAACTATAATTCCTTCCCAGTTTCGAAGCTGTTAGTGCAGGAACAATGCACAGAATGTGACATTCTGAATCCAGCACTTGTCAACTGTAGATGGCCAGTGGAAGCTCCTGCCAGGTCCATGGGGGTGCATGAATGTAATCAAGGCATCTTAAATCTTCCACTGACACCTTGCAGACATTGCCAGATGCTGTTGTGCAGGATGTGCAGGAAAAAGTTCACTGCTTAAAAGAAAACTGCTATGGCTTGGGAACCATAAAGAAACCCACAAAGGCTTGGAAACCTTGGAGAAGAAACCACAATGGGTTTGGGAACCTTGGAGAAGAAACCCAACACTGGAACAGCATGCACAACTGGAGAAAAGAGGGGGGGTGGGATGGCCCGTGGCTGGACCTGCACAGCTATCGGGCGTGGCCCCCTAGGCGATGGGGATACCAATTATGTGACCGCTCTCACAAAGAACAAAAATTGGTAGTGGCACAGTCACCATGGACCAACGCAGGATTACAAGTACCATCTTGGCTGGGTAGATTTGAATGTTGTCTGATGCAACACATTACCAAAAACCCACCCTAATTTCTGAAAGGCCAAAAATGGGGCAAAATTAAAGGCAGAATTGACCAGAAGCAGCTTAGACCCCAAAAATATTTTTTGGTCTCAAAGGCTTCCTGACATGCTTTTTCCCAAACGATACCAAGAAAAAGAGGATCAAAAAATGGTGTGATGGTCAAATAGATGACTAACCATAGGGCATTTTTTGCATTTTTCAATCCGAACCCAACTTTGATG
The DNA here is from genome assembly GCA_016584305.1 of Chionoecetes opilio. Taxonomy (NCBI): domain Eukaryota; kingdom Metazoa; phylum Arthropoda; class Malacostraca; order Decapoda; family Majidae; genus Chionoecetes; species Chionoecetes opilio. The sequence continues at coordinate 22,066 of JACEEZ010010697.1, read as the reverse complement.
AACTCTAATGCAGAGACAATTTGAAAAAAAAAAACTTCTTATTTGGCCCACAAGCTAAAAGTTATATGCCATTCCAGGAAAAAATTCTGGTTTATACAACCCCATGTTCAGGAGATATAGGCTCATGAGTGTGACACAGGTCAGTGTCACCGGTAATTTTTTTCCTGTTTTAAATCTCAGTTTGTGAAAAAACTAAGCCACCTGGGCCAAAACCATTTAATTTTTTAAAATCCTTGCAAAAATTTTAGATGGGTATTGTCATTTTCAGCACTACAAAGCACATAGCCACTGAGTAAAGGCCTCCTAAAACGCCTTCGTGTAAGGGCCGTTCCCCCAGGCCTTTGGGTTTGGGGGAAAAATGGGGGTACTGTATCTCAGGAACTATACTACCTAGAGCTAAAATTTTGCACACGTTCATTTTGGCCAAGTACCAACTTGTATACCGAATTTCATCAAAATCTGAGGTGGTGAGGTGGTGAGGTGGGAGCATTGGACCACTTGGCATGGAATGCCCCTATAGTTAGGTTAGGTTATTTAACTTTTAAAGGGGTTATAGTTAGGTTAGGTTAGTTACTTTAAAGGGTTATAGTGAGGTTTAATTTAGTAACTTTTAGGGGGTTATAGTGGTATCCGTTGATTCGGGCCCCCAGTTGAAACAGGCCGGCTATAGTAACATGCATCCCCAGCAGCAGTATACTTTGTGGTTAAGGTTTAGGTTAGGTATACTTTGGGGTTAAGGTTAGGTTAGGTTGGGTTTAGGTATACTTTGTGGTTAAGGTTAGGTGGGTTTAGGTATACTTTGTGGTTAAGGTTGGGTTAGGTATACTTTGGGGTTTTTAGGTTGGGTTAGGTATACTTGTGGTTAAGGTTAGGTTAGGTTAGGTTAGGTATACTTTGGGGTTTAAAGGTTGGTTAGGTTAGGTTAGGTTTACTTTGTGGTTAAGGTTAAGTTAGGTTAGGTATACTTGTGTTAAGGTTAGGTTAGGTTAGGTTAGGTATACTTTGTGGTTAAGGTTAGGTTAGGTATACTTTGTGGTTAATGTTAGGTTAGGTATATTTTGTGGTTAAGGGTTAGGTTAGGTTAGGTATACTTTGTGGTTAGGTTAGGTATACTTTGTGGTTAAGGTTGGGTTAGGTAGTTAGGTATACTTTGTGGTTAAGGTTAGGTTAGGTATACTTGTGGTTAAGGTTAGGTTAGGTATACTTTGTGGTTAAGGTTAGGTTGGTATACTTTGTGGTTAAGGTTAGGTTAGGTATACTTTGGGGTTTAGGTTAGGTTAGGTATACTTTGGGGTTTAAAGGGTTTAGGTTGGGGTTGGTATACTTTGTGGTTAGGTTAGGTTAGGTTGGGTATACTTTGGGGTTTAAAGGTTAGGTTAGGTATACTTGTGGTTAAGGTAACCACAACCTAACCTAAGTTTGGGTTTAGGTTAGGTATACTTTGGGGTTAAGGTTAGGTAGGTTATATACTTTGTGGTTAAGGTTAGGTTTAGGTTGGCTTGGTATACTTTGTGGTAAGGTTAGGTTGGTATACTTGTGGTTAAGGTTAGGTTAGGTTTCATTAAAACCTATAAGGTTATACAAAAATGCATGTTTGGGAAATGCATTTAATATAGGCGGCCCTGATTCAACTGGTGGCCCGAATCAACTGTATTTGTTATAGTGAGGTTAGGTTTAGTAACTTTGGGGGGTTATAGTGAGGTTAGATTAGCAACCCTTAGGGGGTCCATGGTGGCGCAGCCCCTTCTGGCTAGAAGGTTAGGTTTTTCTTGACCCCCATGACCAGCAAGCATGGTGGCCTTATGGAAAACTTGGGTTATTGGGTAGGGAAGGCAGACACGACTCATTTATTGCTCTCCCAAAATTGTCCAAATCTATACATATATCAATTAAGGAAAATTCCCTAGCAATGGGTATCTAGGGAAATCCCTAATTTAGGGAATTCCCCCAGATTTTTTTCATATAGTGACTTTGATGATTTTTTTGTGAGCCATAAATCACTTATATTTGCTTCCCCCACCCAAAAAACCCGTATTCCCGCCAGTTCCCCAGGCTTGTTGGCTATAGGGGGAAGAAAAAAAAGATAGGGGTGAAGGACTTCTTCCAAAGTTTTACCAAAAAAAATTATTTCATCCACCAAAGGAAGTTCGGTGTTCATCTGGAAATTTCCCCCAGCCAGCTTTAAGGCTGCGGGGACACCCAATCTTACCCGCACATCAAGCTTGACAAGTGGTGGACTACATGCAGCCTTTATAGTGAGCTTTTTAACTTTTACAACACATTCCCTTTTTCCCTGGTGATAGTCACGGCTCCTCTGCCCTTTACCACGAGTCATCACGTCAACACTAAGGCTGATAATCACTACAGGAACGAGAATGCCCTGAAATACAACGCCCCATGCAAGAGAACCAAGCCCGTACTCACCCTCCCACTATATCCTTGCTGTTTTCCCCCTGGGAGCCCTCACCACACACGGCTATATCCCGATGCACCGGGTTTTTATATCTCGCCTTGCTCTTATTGTTTTCACCTCTGTGGCCTTGTTTGCGCTTTGTAAAGCCTGGGTTTTTTTTCCCGTCTTTTCTTTTCCCCACGCGGTACCCCAAACTTCCCAATATGGCGGGAACTAGGTAGATGCCATCGACTGTCGATTGCGTAATTTTATCCTTTTTTTTCTTGAATCTTCGAATTCTATGGTTTGTCTACACCTAAACAGTTTCCATAAATCTTATATAATACTTTTCTGATGATTATTTATACACGCTTAGCCAAAATAGTAACTACATGATATTTTATACTTTTTATCCTTATTTCTGTATCTGTTTTGTTCATTAATCCTTTTATTCTACCTAGATCATTTCTATAAATTTATATACTTTTTTCCTTGTACCTGACTTCTGTAACAACATGCGATATATAGCCTTAAGCCCCGTCACACTACCACTCACCAAACCCTCGGCGCTTGCCGTCGAACAGTGTTCGTCACTCAAAGTGGCAGTGTGGGCACGATGCCGACGAGCAAAAAATTTTAAACCCTCGGCGCTGCCCGCCAACATTCAGCAGGTTTAATATTGGGCGGGCATGCCCGTCACTCACGGGGCAGCGCCAACACATGCTTCAAGTTATCGGCAGTTTTTTACTATCTATATATTTTGCATTGCTATGTACCGTATAAACCCTCAGAACCAAGAAAGTCAGCTGATTACGAGTATGTGATCAAAAATTAAAGGGAGAAATGGTCGGGAAATTTTCAGCGAGTTGAAGACAAAAAAGTGAGAAAAATGTTTATACACTATTTCTTTTTTGCTATATTTTTTAGAATACACAAAAAGGTTTTCGTATATTTTTCTTTGCTTGTGATATGCAGAAAAGTGTTTAGAAGATGATAGTTGGGTCAGTTTTTCTAAACCTCCGTGGTTATTTCATAATCTCGAGTGAGAGTACACGATATGCAGAAAACATGACTCTCACTTTGAAATCAGGAAGCCCCGCTGACCGCCGAAAAAAAACCGTTTGTGTGGACCCCAACCCTGGCAAAGGCGCTTCCCGTCGGCAAGCACCGACGGCCCGCACCGACGGTGGTGAGTGGTAGTGTGGACGGGCTTTAAGCCCCGTCCCCACTACCACTCACCACCGTCGGCGCTTGCCGTCCCGGGGCTTGCCGACGGGGAAACGCCGTTGCCAGGGTTGTGTCCCACACGAACGGTTTTGTTCGGCGGTCAGCGCGCTTCCCGATGTCAAAGTGAAGTCATGTTTTCGCATATCGTGTACTCTCACTCGAGATTATGAAATAAAACCCCAGGAGGTTTAGAAAAACTGACCCAACTTCATCTTCATGACACATTTCTGCATATCATAAGCAAGAAAAAATATCGAAAACCTTTTTGTGTATTCTAGAAAATATAGCAAAAAAAATAGTGTATAAACATTTTTTTCACTTTTTTGTCTTCAACTCGCTGCAATTTCCCGACCATTTCACCCCTTTATTTTTTATCACATACTCGTAATCAGCTGACTTACTTGGTTCTGGGGGTATACGGGACATAGCAATGCAAAAATATCTAGATAGTGAAACTGCCGATAACTTGAAGGATGTGTTTGGCGCTGACCCGTGAGTGACGGGCATGCCCCGCCCAATATTAAACCAGCTGAATGCTGGCGGGCAGCGCCGACGGTTAAATTTTGCTCGTCGGCATCATGTCCACACTGCCACTTTGAGTGACGAACACGTTCGACGGCAAGCGCCGACGGTGGTGAGTGGTGTGTGGACGGGGCTTATAGCATAAAGCGGCCTCCCAGCGACGGGACGCCCCAGTCCTCGTCTAAGACTCGACTAAATCAACTCGATTTATGGGCGCCATCTTAGTACCAGGGCCTCTCTGTTAAACCCAAGACCCGCGGAAGTTCTCAAGGCATGACCCCGCCGAATATCATTTTAAAGGGCCCCGCCCAACTACCACTCACCACCGTCGGCGCTTGCCGTCGGCAAGCGCCGACGGCAAGCGCCGATGCCAGTGTTGTGTCCACACATTTTTCTCACTTTTTGTCTAACTCGCTGCAATTTCTCAATTTTCTCCCTTTTAATTTTTGATCACATATTCGTAATCAGCTGATTACTTGGTTCTGATGGTATACCGGTACATAGCAATACAAAAATATCAAAGTGGTGAAAACTGCCGATAACTTGAAGCATATGTTCGGCGCTGACCGTGAGTGACGGGCATGCCCGCCCAATATTAAACCTGCTGAATGTTGGCGGGCAGCGCCGACGGTTAAATTTTCCTCGTCGGCATCGTGTCCACACTGCCACTTTTGAGTGACGAACACTGTTCGACGGGAAGCGCCGACGGTGGTGAGTGGTAGTGTGGACGGGGCTTTATACATGTATAAAGGATATACTGTTATCTTCGGAAATGTTTGTTCTATAAGATTATCACATAAAACACAGTGAAACACATTAAATAAAGGTCATTATGAGACTCTGAAGAAATATGCATCCAATGAAATATATACTCTAACTCTAAAGCCGGCCACACACACACCGGCGCGGCCTGTCCGGCCGACAAAAAGTGGCGGGGCATAGTTCGCCGGACGAGACCCACACACACACCGGCCGCCTCATGAAAATATACACACGTCGAATGTGAATGAATGAAAATGTACACGTCGGACCACCGTGGTGACAACATGAATCCGCTGTCCGAAAATGACTTGCTGGTGATGGCTGCATGTGCAGCCATTTTAAAATAATACCTATATAAATACGTCATACTATATACAATACGTCATATATAATACCTATATTATCATAAATACAATTATAACTGCTACAATTAGTCATTATCTAGCCGAGCGAGGGGCGGGCCGCGCCGGAAGGCACCCACACACACGCAGGCGGCAGGCCGCGCCGGACGGAATTTTCAAGCGCCGACTGATTTTCATCCGGCCGCTGCGACAGGCCCCCGCCGGATAAAAAACACCCCCACACCACACCGGCCGCCTCGGGCCACGCCCCTTTTCGTGGGCCCGGACGGGGCCGCGCCGGTGTGGTGTGGGCCGGTTAAGAGATGGTATGTGAGTAAAGCGAAAGTATTTGAATGAAATGGTTCAATGTTTGGAAGCTGGGGTAGTGAGATGTTATTCTAGGCAAGTTCACGACCACTGAAATTGTGGGGTTAAAGCACATACAAATCACTAGAATGCAGGCTTTCATTTCACCCTAACCCATCTACTGTAATATGTCAAGTCGGTATTATTTCGGTGCTGAGCTGGGGGGGAATCACCCCCGCTCAATCACTAACCTAACCTAGACATATAGTCAACTGGTCAACATAACCTAACCTAACTGTTCAGGCTATTGGTGGTATTTAATCCCTGAATTCAGAAAACCACGGGAAAAATAGGAAACATCGCCGACAAAAAAAATTTGGGAACGTCGGCGAGAATTCCTATCGGCGACAGTTCCAGGTATTGTCTAGTTACTTGGATAATGTATCCCATAATAATACCCACCCTTAAAATGGGTGGGTATTAGTTGGTAGTGGGCTTTCAAAAGTCCTAGGATTCTACCTACATCATCGTGTAGATCAGGAAAACTAAGTTGGGGGCCTCGAAATCGTTGAAAGCCCACTACCGAAATTTACTAATTGGGGGTAAGGGGCAGCTATTAATCATTCAATTCATATATAATTATTCGCGCGGCTTAAAACGGAAAAATTTATAATCCTTCCCACCCGGTTCCCGGGGTCATTTCGCCCCACACGTCAAGGACCAATTTACTCACACCTAAAACACGGAGTATTATAAAGCTTTGGGTGCAATATAGGCTACATATCAACTGTACTCATATTCTTTTTGCTGAGAAATGACCATAAATGAATATATGGCCTTTTTGGGGCCAAAATATCACACACGGCGGAACGCGCCTGTCATTGGTTGGACGTAGAAACTGCAAACTCAGATCTCGCCTGATCAGCTGATCGGCTTGTTTTGGCTCAGCAAACCGCAAATTATAGTTTTATTTTACTAACCTAACTAACTTGCATTCCCCCTACTACCGCAAGATGACCAGTAATCCTCCTTCAAGTGATGTAGTAGGTATTCACTGTGTTTGTGAATATGTAAGTTGTAGTTTATAAGGAAAAAGTGGATAGACAGAGCAAAGTGGCCCGTGACACCAGAAAAGGGTGATGACTTCTGGGATCGGCTTTCCCTTATAGGGAGCTTAAATGAACCGCAAGACATGTACAGCTAGACAGATAGACGAACTCATAGAGGAAACAGGTAGAAATGTAGGGGTTAGTAAAGGTTGTAGTGGTGAGTAGAGTGACGAAGGGTGTATGTTTTGCTTTTTGTGGGGAAAGAAAGCCATACATTTCTACCTGTTCCTCTATGAGTCGTCTATTGTCTAGCTTTACATGTCATTGCAGGTTCTTTTAAAAGCTCCCTATAAGGAATGCCGATCCCAGGAAGTCGTCACTTTCAGGTGTCACGGGCCATTATCTCTGTTTTTCCACTTTTCCTATAAACTACAACTTACATATTCAAAAAACACAGTGAATACCTACTACATCACTTGAAGGAGGATTACTGGTCATCTGCGGTAGTAGGGGTAATGCAAGTTGGTGTATTAGTAGGTAGTACATAATAGTAGCGGCCGCTTGACAGCTGTTTTGCTCTGTTGTCTAAGCTAGTGACGTCACAACATGGCGCCAGTCGTTTTAGAGCGTATACATTTTCCTGCACTTAAATTGGCTGTATCATCAAAAATACTGTTCACATAGAAAAATCAACATCACTGCCCAACTATATGAGGCTTGAAGATGTCAAATCAATCCTTACCTCAAGTAGAGTAAATTGGTCCATTCGCCCACAAGACATATTTCGCCCATATGTAAGAGTCAATTCGCTCACATGTAAGAGTCAATTCGCCCACTCTAAAGTCAATTCGCCCACACGATCCATGTCACGGAGTCATGTAACTATATTTTCCCTTTGGGCAAAAATGGAATGAACCACCAGTAACCTTGGGCGAAATGACGGTAATTTCTATTGTTTGCCCTACTCTCCCATTCCCCAGACAAGTTTGGGGACCTGTGGAAAGGGGGGGTTTTCGGGTGGGGAACAAATTATGCGTGGGAAAACACGAAATTTAAAAGAGTTGTGTAGGGGGGGTAAAATTCCCTAGATCTAGGGTAATTGCCTAACCAAAATAAACCCAATCTAACTAAAATTAACCTACCCTAGCGGGGGGCTTGACCACCGATAACCAAACCCTAATCAACTCAAACCCTAAGCTAACCTAACCTAACCAAATCTAACCTATCCTAACCAAACCCAAAATCAAACCTAACCTAACCTAACCAAATCTAACCAAAAACTATCCAAATCTAACCTACCCTAACCTAACCTAAAAAAATCTAACCTAACCTCCTAGCGGGGGGTTGGGGGGTTCTTACCCCACTAAAAAATATAACCAAACCTCCTAGCTCCTAGGACTCCAGCATGATAGTGTGGGCGAAATGACCCCCATACTGTGGGCGAATTGACCTGTGGGCGAAATGACTCCATGGTGTGGCGAAATGGAAATGTAAGCGAAATGACTGGATACCTTCCCGCCCGTATTAGTGTTTTTTCTCCCCAGACCTTCACAAATCTCTTCAGATACCTCTAAAACGTAATTAAAAGTGAGAGAGTTACCCCCTTTCCCCACTTAAAGTCCTAAATGAACCCCCCCAAAATAATACTAACCTAACCTCATTAAACCTTATCTAACCCTACCAATAACCTCCTAGCGAGACCTAAGGGCAGGAAAGAAATGAATTTACCAGTTCAGGTTATATTGAGGTTATGGTTTGTAATTTGTTGTATGGGGACGCGCCAGGAAGTTACAGTCTTCAGATATTTCCCTTGGGGAGGCATCATCAGGCATGTATTTGTTTACATTCTAACTGCATTATGATTGGCTAACAATCTCAAAGGTTGATGAAATCTTTCCTCTGATTGGCCAAGCGACAGTCAGCTGAGTTCCATTCCTCATGGTTGGAACGGAACGGAACGAGCTTGAAGATCGCATCATCGTGAGCTAAGAACTTTCGGACGAACCTTTGTAAATACATTTTTGTGGTGTTCGTAGCCCAAGATCTAAGATGGCCGCTATGAACACTCTAAGATGATCTTAGAGGCGGAAAGTTACGAACGTTCGAACATCCAGCCCCTGGTCTGATCAGAAATGAAAAACACTGGGCCCAATGTGTTTGGGAAAACTTGAAATCTGATTGAGAATTCAGACTTTAATCTTGCATGTACACCTGAAGTCAGTAATGTTGATAGGATGAATTGCAGATAAGTTCTTCAAGTTTTTGAAGTAACGGAAAGAACCAGTTTCAATATCTGATGAGTAAACTGCAAGCTTAGCAACAAAAGCCTTCCAGGTATCATACAAATCCATCACTGTTTTTCCTGCAAACCCTTTCAAGGTAAGACTTGAGGCATTTAGATGTTGGTGATGTCGAGAGAAACGTAAGTTTCACAATCCAAACTCTGTCCTCAGCTGAGGATAGTCTTTGGGCCCTTTTTCTGCTAAGATCTTGATGTCATCCAAGCATTCCACAAATCTCTCCAAACCTTCCACAGCTTAACCACCTAATTTCTGCTGTACAAGGGTAATCTTGTATGCACTGTCCACCTCTTCAAGGAAAGCCCCTTTAAACTGCCTTGTGGGAAGAGAAGGGTTGGGGCAACAAGAAAATCACTACTTTTGTAACAGTGGCCATCACATTGTTGAGATCAGAGTTTGAGATCTTGGCACATAGATTTCTTGATGAATTATGCAGTGAAATTTCAGGATGGGGTGCCCAATTTTCCTCAAGCATCTTGGTAAAACCCTTGTTTTTTTTTTACCACAGCAGGGGCACCATCTGTCGTAACTGCAAAAATCTTTCTTATGTCAACACATCTGTCCACAAAATGGTCAGTGAACGTCTTCAGTATGTCCTCTCCTTTGGTAGTGCCATGCATAGGTTTTAAGACAGCAGAGCTCCTCGTGTATCTTTGTACTATACTGGCAAAAAAAAAGCCAAGCCCGGTGAATGTCATTTATGTCAACACTTTCATCCAAGGCCACACTGAAACAGATTAGTTGGTTTAAAGCAAACAGTTTACTGCTCGCTTACATTAGCAGCCCTTTCAGAAATGCGCCTCTCCACTGTCCTAGCCGAGACAGGCATATCTTTTATCCTTGTGATGATTGTGTTTTTGTTTGATATGCCATCAAATAACACCTCAGAGCACTCCAGGAAAGCCGCTTTTATATAATCTCTATCAGTAAGAGGGTTTCCATGCTTAGCAATACACAGAGCTAGTTTCTAACTGGCTTCAGTTGCATTATTTTTGCTAGCACTCAGGTTCTTAAGCACACTAAATAAAACTTTTTTTCTCATACCAGGATACTGCTTCTTAATCGCTTCAGCCTTTTCCGCACTGTCCTTGAAAGTCTTCTCGTGTTTTGTTTCAAAGTGTCTTTTAAAGTAATCGTCCAGACCATTTCATCATTCTGATTTAAAAGGCAGTCAAAAAATAAGCATGCTCGAGTATATCAACAATATGTTGTCACTTTTTGCATCCAGTCACCCGTTTTTAAATGATCCGCATTCAAAATCTGTAAATTCCCCGAGCTCTCAAAACACAACTGGCCGACAGCAGACGACGCACCACGGCTCGGTAACGTCACACGAGTGAGCCTCCCAGCCCTGCTGATACAAATACACGGAGACACGGAGAAAAATGTAGTACTTGGGGAATTTTGGGTGTTTCTGATTTTTTTTTTTGCGATATGGCATATACTTGCATCCTTCATGGGTAGGCTACAGCAAGAACGCTGTGCCTTTGCAGAGAGCTTAGCACCCATTTCCGACCTATTTGACCATGATAATGTCTGTGCAGCGCAGTGGCGTAGCTACAGGTGGACCTGGGTGGGCACGTGCTCCAGGTGCCCACCCACTGGCCACGGCTGCCGTGTGGTGTGTGGGAAACCGTTTTTCCATAGATAGGACTGAGGGAGCATGCATGGAGTATTATGAATAATTTCTAGTGATGACTTACCCTCGCCCTCAAATACAATAAATATTTTTCCTCTGCTTGAAAGAAAGAAACATGCCTCTGAGTGAGTTAAATTCATATACTTTCTATTGATCACTTTTAACACCAACGAACATAACTAAATTACACCATAAGAACATAAGAAGAAAATAAGGAAGCTACAAGAGGCCGCGAGGCCTACACGTGGTAGTTCCTGTCACCTAACACTACCTACATCCACCTTTCATCCCCATCCATGAACCTATCCAGCTCCCCTTTAAAGCTCCCTAATGACTCTGCACTAATACCCGTTACTGAGACCATTCCACTCATCACAACCTATTTGTGAACCAGTTTTCCCTATTCCTTTCTAAATCTACGCTTTTCCAGCTTGAATCCGTTACTTCTTGTTCTACCCTGGTTAAAAGCCGTAAGAACTTTTTCCTACCTTCCTTTATTAAAAACCCTTTATCCACTTAAAAACTTCTATCAGATCGCCCCCTTTCTCTGCGTCTCTCGAGTGAGTGTTTAAATTTTAAAAACTTCAATCTCCTCTCATAACTAAAGTTACGCATCCCTTGTATCATTTTGGTCATCCTTCTCTGCACTTTTTCTAACAAAACTATATCCATCCTGTAATATGGAGACCAAAAATGAACTGCATAGTCTAGGTGAGGCCTGACTAGAGCCAGATAAAGCTTTAGAAAAACTTCCGCACCTCTACTTTTTAAAACCCTTTGGTAATGAATTTCCCAATACTCTATTAGCTCTATTTCTGGCCTCAAAAACATTGTTTCCTAGGTCGGAGGTCTGGGCTCACCCTCACTCCAAGATCTTTTTCAACCCTTTTGATCTTTTCAGCGATACCATTGCTTATGGTGTATCTATTACCAGGGTTTTTTCTACAAACATTCATAACGCTACATTTATCAATATTAAATTCCCTCTGCCATTGGGCTGCCCACTCGTTAAGTTTTTCTAAGTCCCCCCTGCAATATGTTTACGTCAGACTGTGATCCAATAATCCTACCTAACTTAGTATCATCAGCAAACTTGCTGATATCACTGCTAATCCCACTATCCAAGTCGTTGATGTAAATCAAAAATAGTAATGGGCCCAAAACAGACCCTTGTGGAACTCCACTTGTCACCAGTCCCCATTCAGATTTGGAACCATTAATTGTAACCCTTTGGTGGGCCCATTACTTAGCCAAGCTCTGATCCAATGAAGAACTTCCCATCTATACCATGAGCCCTAACCTTATTTAAGAGTCCCCTCGTGTGGTACTTTGTCAAATGCCTTACTAAAGTCCAGATATATTATATCATAATCCTTATCATTATCTGCCGTCTCTTAAACTTTCCTATAAAAACTCAATAAATTGGTGAGACATGACCTACCCTTGGTGAATCCATGTTGTGATTGCATGCAGTTACCCTTACAAATTTTCTATAATGCCTTGTGTTGGTACTTAATTGGTACGTGTCTCCCTCTTGTACGTGTCTTATACGCGTTCTCTGGAACGACATAACAACACAAAGTAAGTGACCGATCATTGGTGGCCTTGTACGGCTGCTACGGCAGCGACCACCCCGGCTCTCACGTGAGTCACGTCTCACCCAGCCCTGATTCGTATCATCTTTCACTTTCAGGTACTGAATGTTAAATATAAACCAATATTTTCTAGTTTACATTTTCTAATAAGGTACTATTACAAGGGCGAGAATGTCTCGAGATGTGAGGGGAGTTATTTGAACGAGGTGGCACGCCGCAGTCACTGCTGGCGTGTTCAATGTTTTTTTTCATTTTTACTTGGGTCACTCTTCGTGAAAGTGGTTGGATCACTGCTACACTCTTCACCATCAGAAATGGATTCATCTGAACTTTCCGAACCAATTTTTTCTACTTTTTCGGCGGCCGCACGCCTATGGCGGTGTGAGAGGGAGATACACTGAGGGGAACAGCTGACCGACTCACGACGGGGACACACCACCTCTACCCACGAGATAAACTGGCACCCCGCGCGCCGCCATTCATCGTTTCAGCGTGTCTGTACCTGCTTCCTCGCCACTGTCAGCCCCAGGGCAGACATTCAGAAAGAGTTAAAGGGCACGGTGTTTAGCTTAACTAACTTCCTCTATTTGTACAACCCGGAAGTCGCGGGGATTCTGGTACGAGATATGGCAGTGCGCTACGGTGTCCACTATGGGGTGATCTTCCGCTTGATACTCTTTCTATTAGTAAACTGGTCTTCCTGCCATTTGGGGGGAAGCAACCCACCCCGGGAGGCGGGTCACCAACCCGGGCTAACTACCCGATACCCATCCGCTGGATGGACAAGGGCTTGGGTGGTATTAAAGGAAAATGAGCCATATACTTCAGTCTGATGCGGGCAGGTTGGTGGCAGCACCCGCCGGGGTGGTGAGGCGAGGTAGGTCTCGGTCAGGGTCTCGGTGACGGGCCGCCGTTCACACTCGGCTCATCAACCCCATTATAAACTCACCACGAGGGTAGGAGAAGTAGGCTTAAGGCTAATTGATTTGTATACTTGCCATGTTCAGTTCTTGAGTCAGGAAAAACATCATATATACTCAATTTATGAGTATTTTTATGTTATATTGCGTGCTCTACGCCAACCCTGCCGTGGTCGCTTTGTTTTTGAAAGCTTACCGTCTATAAGTAGTCTGCAGATAGCCAAAAGTTGCCCAGAAACAGCTGTTGGAAGTCGCTAGGTCGTGCAGACCGGAAGTAAGCCTCTCTGATGAGCCCCCTGGTGCTTCTCCAGACTCCCTCGAGTTAGTGACTGGGGAACGATACAGTGCAACTGTATTGTGGTCTGTGTTAAGGTAGAGAGAACAGTAAACAGTGAAGTGAGCTGAGTTTGAGGTAAACTGTGGTGACGCGTTCCCCGTTTGTCCTGCCGCTGCCTATAGGACCTTGAACGTGTAATTACTGGCTACGTGAGTATACGGCAGAGAAAAGGACCCCTGTGTATGCTCTAGGCCTGCCCCTTGGACTCAGGGGGAAGGCACCCCTAGGACTTACACACACTCAGGGGCCCTGAGTGTGTGTGAGTAGCCCCAGACAATTCCAGCACGAGCCGTAATCTTGCTACGCGTCCCCGTCCCTGTCTCCCGGGCCCAGTCGGGCCGGCACCTCCCTGGCCATCTGAGTCACGCGACCAGCCAGAGCAGGTGTTTAGGAGCCCACCTGACGACAGTAGGGGCGGGGGACGTGGCAGTAACGTATGTGTTAGTCATTCACACCACTTTCTCGCCATCCACATCTTTACCCAATACCATACATAATTATTTATTTATCTCTTAATATTGATTGGTGTTATCCATATTATTATTTTTTTATTTTTTATATGTACACTAGTCTGTAATCTTTAGTGTACAACTCAAATGTGATAGTCATGTTGGCAATACACGGCAGGGTGACGTGGAAGTGTCCCGCTTTTAGCTCAGAAAAAAAAAGGGTCACGTTAATCATGCCTCACTACTCTTCACTTCAAAATGTGAAACGAAATGCGACGTGTACGAGATATTGACACTTATGTGTTTTCTTTTTTTGGTCACAGACTTTCCTCGCAGTGCTGAGATCTGACTGTTTCACCTGTTTCACGACCTGCAAATGACTTCAAAAAAGCTTCCATCAAGGATTATTTCAAGTCGAACGTGGGAGATGAGGTGGGGGAAGAAAGACTGCAGAAAAAGTAGAAAAATTGGTTCGGGAAACTTTCAGATGAATCCATTTCTGAATGGTGAAGAGTGTAGCAGTGATCCAACCACTTTCACGGAGATTGACACAAGTAAAAAGGGAAAAAAAAAACATTGTTTTTTTTTTTTAAAACACGCCAGCACAACCCTAAATCTGATAGAAGCGTGTCAACATCAGCGGGTACTACGATATATTCAGCTTCTTCCATCGTTGGCAAGCACAACTAACTGACCTCAAAATATCCCACACTTATTTGAAAAGAAA
>JACEEZ010010696.1:0-19321 GCA_016584305.1 Chionoecetes opilio | reverse complement strand
TTTAAAAAAGAAAAAAAAAATTAAATTTAATTTAAAAATGGGAAAAAAAAGGGGGCAAAATATACCGTAGGTATAGTCCTCATTCCCAGTAACAAGGAAAAATTAAGTAAATTATTTTTGTGTATATGTTCATGAAAATAAGAATTTTAAAGAATTAAATTTTGAAGGTAGTAAAAATCCGCACCCGGCAAATATCTATTTTTAACCAAAACTATGGGGTTGTGGTGTGTCTGTGGTGGGGAGTTGAAATATCTGGCGCGAATGGCACCAAAAACCGGGGCGAGAGACTGCTGGGGGGGGTCAGGGGTGCCACTCCTTGGTTTTTTCCCCCAAAGTTTTTGAGGGGATCATTCAAGTATTTCCCCAGTATTTTATTTCCAGGTAAGATAGGTACCATTGCCGTAGTTGAATAACCTGAGAAATACTTGATAATCCCCCCGAAAGTCCCAATTGAAAAAAAATATCCCAACCCAGGACCTAAATCCCAAGATCTTGGAAAACCCCAAAAAAAAAGTGGTAATTCGCGTACAGCGTAGTTAGGCAATGGTGGTGTGTGTTATAGAGGGCTGCATCAAGGCGTCATGTGCACTTTGTAGACTTTTTTCAATGTTAGCGCGGTTTTTTTTTATGCAATTAAAAATTCGCTTCGGAAGGCCTCCGTTCGTCATCAGAGCTTCCCGGGAAGGCTTGCCGACCCGGGTTAAAAGTAGTGTAAAACCCTTTTTTTTTTTTGCCGAATTAGTTGTGTACATTAAAAACCACCAAAATCCACCAAAAAAAAATTTTTTCCAGGCTTATTTCCGAAAAACACGACTTTTGAAAAAAAGCGGGGGAAAAAAAAAAATTTTCCCCTCCAAACAGGGCTACGACTTTTATTGATGACGTCAGAAACAGGGACGCCCCAGACACTCTGTCTGGAAACCCTGTCGAAAATGTTATGATGAGCGATTGTTTTTTTGGTGTCAGAAAAGTGAACTGTCGCTGTGCGTTTGAGTAGACTCATCTGACCCCAAAAGAATGACGCTGGTCGCGTTACTATGGGGAAAACAAACCCTCAATTGTCATGGGATCCTATTTTTTGATCCGATACAGGGGGTTTAACGTTTCTCTTTTTTCTTTTTTATCTTTTCCTTTATTTGCAGGGGTTGAGATGTGCCTCGCCGTATGCCCCCCGGGGAAAATTATGATTATTTAATCAAATTTCTACTAGTTATGGAAAATTACAGTATCTTATAATTTTTAAACTACAAAATCGATATTAATAACGGCTTTTATTTACCAATAAGCAGTACATGAGAAAAAGCGGGCTGTCAAAAGAAATAAGAAAGGGCTCTTGGCATTATTGGGGGAGAAAGGCAAGAGGGGTAGGGATGGGTGCCGTGCGAGGCAAACATCAGCGTGTCCCCCCTTCTCCCGCCCTTTTAGCGACAGTGTTTAGTTTGAGAGTTAAAATCATGATTATTTAGTATCAATTTGAGAGAAAAAACTGTGAAGTGTTTTGACGCTTACGTAATGTGGAGTTTATTCTGGATATGGGTTCTGATATGGGGATTTTTTCGGTCGGGCATCTCTGAATTATAAACATTTTTAATTATTTTGTTACAATAGGGACTTTTCAGTATCTTATAAGAGACAAAGTTCTTTTAAATTTACTGATAACATTACATGAACCACATACTGAAATTTGACACAACTATACTAAAAAGCTACTGGAAACGTTACGCGATGTCGAAATCCCCCGGGCAGCCGATTACTTACTCTTACGTACTGTCTCCTTTTCATATACTTACCTTAATTTTGTGATGATCACAGAAATTTCAAAGTGGCCCCACCTCAGCTTCAATACCAGTTGCCTCGCTGAGTAGGGAAGAACATTTTTTTCTTAAATTTTCGGCTTGTTCTTATGTGCTGTGAAGCTGCCATTATTTCTCCAGAATTCTTGTTTGTTGTCACTTTTCTTTTTGTTACTGTGATTTCATGTCTCCCCCAAGAAAAAAACCCGTGGTTTTTAGGCCTGGGGATCTGGCAGCCAGGGTGGGGTCCCCCCCCCTTTCCACCTCCAGGAAATGTTTTGGTCAAATGCTGCCCATTGTTACTGAAGTTGGTGGTGCCCCGTCTGCTAAAATACTAGGGGCGCCGTGTCCCCCGGGGGAACCAGGAGTTGGGGGGGGTGCACAAAATTTAGCAAAATATCCCGTTAAATGCGTTTTAAAAAGATGTTGGGCATAAAGTTTCCCAATCATCCAAAACCGACTTTAATAGAAAAACTTTGCGGGAAATTCTTTCTACCATCTTGGGGGGATTCTCCTTTGATCCCAAGGGTTCATTATAGCATTAGCTTCCGGCCGGGGTAATGTGGCCTCATCGTTGAAAAAAATATTTTTCCCACACCTGGGATTTGCTTGAGCGATTTCAAACTCCAAATCGCCCACTAAATTCCACCCCTGAAGATGTTGAACCTTTGCAAGATATGGATAAGACCTTCTTTTTCACACCCTCCATGCTTTCATGTGAGAACTCCAATCGGGGGGAAAAATTCTTCTTGTGTTATGTCGGGGCTGTTTTCCGCTGCAGGAATCTGCCTCACCTTTCCATGTTCCCCTACCCTTTTCAGCTGTTTGCACCCATTCCAGGGAAAGATCCTTGTCACGAAGGTGTTGAAATACCCGTAAAATGTTCGAACTTGGGACATTTTCTGTTAGGGATCTTCTTCTGTATTCCTGTACGGGAGCTTTCCTTCCATTGCAAAAACCCTTTAATAAACCCATTCCCATACTCCCGTTTTCTGTGGGGGACGGGTTGTCCGCAAGTTCACTCTCTAAAAATAAAACTGCCACTGCCCTGGGGGAGAAGGGGGGACCAGCTGATGTCCCGCATGCCCCCATCCCTACCCACCTTGCCCCTTCCTCGCCGACTAAGTCAAGTACCCTTTTCATTATTGCTTTAACAGCCCCCTTTTTCTCATGTACCTTATTTGGTTAACGCCGTTTATTATACGTTGTGTGTTAAAACTTATAAGATATTAAAATTTTCCTACTAGTAAAATTATATTTAATAATTCATAATTTCACCGGGGGCATACGCCGCGATGCCCCCTCTTACCCCCGCCTCCCGCTACCGTGAGTTACATGACGGGCCCCCGGTAATTTTTCTCACTCCCTGTCACGTAAAGGAGCTTAGAAAGCTATTTGGGAAATGGATTTTTTTCTTAGAATAATTGGTCTATCTCCTGTATCAACATTGCTAAACCGTGTTACACCCTGTATTTACTTGTGTTTTCGTCTCTCCGATCAGCGCGGGAAAATGACCTCCCCAGCTACGTCACCGAGCCTAGCCTGAGGCCCCGCAACCTTGGAGCGTTTTTAAAACTCGGGGAAAATTTGCAGATTTTTTTCGGATTTTTTAAAAACGGGTGACTGGATCAAAAATGACGACGTTTGTTGATATACTCGTTAATTGCTAGTTTGATTCTTAAATCAGGGAAAGATGAAATGGCGGGGCGATTATTTAACTGTGCGGCACTTGCTGGGCAGTGTTTTAGTCTTGGTGACCTACGTGAGCAATTCTTGTCCTGTCGGGGGGAAGACTTTCCTACCGTCACCCCTGGCATTGGGAGAGAGGTGTTTCTCCCCGGACATGGGCCCATACCTTTATGGAGAGGGTTTGGCCTTCTCAGCAAGTTATAATATTTATATTTCTTTCATTTTTGCTTTTAATTCACTATTGTTCTTTTATTTTTTTTGTTCTTTTAATATTTGATTATACCCCAAAAAAAAAATGGATTCCTTTTACTGTTCTTTGAACCGCGCTAAAACCCCCGCATTTGCGCGCCTTAAAACTAAAATTCTATTATCTATCTGGTTTGTGGGAATTTTATTTTGCTGCTCCTAAATATAGTTCGCTTATGTTTATGCCGCGTAGGTTTTTTTAACTTTAAGGCCCTTTCTTACCTGTCTTTCCATCTATTTCTTTTTTGAATGCCCCTTTTTCAACGCCGGATTGATGTAGGACTTTCTTTTTTTTTTGATTTGCCAAACCATTTTATTTTAAATTTTTTTTCGTACAATTTAAAAAAAGTATATAAATAGCGGGTACGATTTTTTTGGGGCTTATAATTCTGTAAAATTTTTCCAACAACCTGGCCCAAGTTCATTACTGTCACGAATGTGTTTGTTATTATCCTTTTATATTGAATTTTTTACTATTTTTTTTTAATTTTTACGTTCTTACTGATACTTTTTTGGTAGTCTATATTTTCTATCATGTATTCATTGGCTGTAATTTGTGACGTGCGCAATACCTGCCAGGCAATGCATCCAAAGTATTTTTGGGGAGATGCAGCCAATAAAAAAAAACACGAGGGGCCATTTTTACCGTAAATGTAGCATGCTCTTATCAAAAGTTTTTGATTGGCATGGTAACTAAAAGGGTTTTATCAAAAACCCTTAAAACAGATGACTAGATCAGATTTAGGGATAGGGTTTAACAGACTCAAGACTCTAGGGTATTGCAAACAGTCCTGGTTGCCAACAACTGTTTGTTTTGGGCTTTCCACAGTCTTGGGTTCATAGTCTTGGGGGTTGCAAACACAGTCCTGGGTAGGGGCCCAAAAATACGTAGTTTTTGTGTATGGCAAACTGTCTTGGGTTTGGGTTAAACCAATCTTGGGTATGGCAAACACATTATTGCTTTTGTTATGCACTTGATATAATTAATGTAACAGTAAAAAGACAAAAGTCTTGCCATAAATTTTGTTAAGACATAATGGTAAATGGCAAACCCTTTTCGGTGCTGCTGCCGTTGTCTCAGCGTTTTGATAGCACTTATAGTGCTTCTCTCACACAACTCATCGTCATAATAGTTCGATCCTCAGAGAATGTTTTTAGGTTTCTTTAAACGAATTTTAAAATAGAAGTGCGATGTAATTTTAAAGCAGGGTTCTTAACCGGGGTTCGGTGACCAGCCCCTCGGGGTTTTCGCCCTGGCCCTCCGAAAAACATTGCAATTTTGCCTTATTTTTAAACTCCTTCAGCTGATGGGGCTCCCCTTCGCACTCCCCCCCCTTTTAACAATCCTCATTCACCCCCTTGTCCCCCTTTCTTTTAAGGACCTAATACCCCCACTGCTTTTGAGTCCCCCCCTTAAATATTATTACCCAAAATATACTCTTGATTTTTTGAGGAAATTTTCTTGATTTTTTGCATAATTAAAGGAATTTGGTCTTTTTATTTCCAAATATAAATTTGCATTTGAAGCAATTTTTTTTGAATTGTTTTTTTTTTTTTTTTTAATATATTTTTTATTTATATTCTTGATGTGACTAGCTCTCTCCTACTCCTGCCGGTGATGTTGGGGCCTTCAATGCTTCAAGTGTAGAGATGAAATTTCGGGCGATCTGCTGGGCCGAATTACTAAGCATTCCAATCAAAAATTTGAAACCTAAACGCAGAAAATTTTTATTCTTTTTGAAATCCCTTGCTTTTTTTTAAAATTTCTACGGTGCAGTTTGGTTTTTGAACCCACTGAACTGCTTAAGGGTCCAGGTTTCCAACCACGGCATGAACGCGTTTTGTTTTTTCATTTTTCAGAGTTAATTCATACGGAAAATGGTGCACGCTTTTTTTTAAACTGTTTTAATAAAATATTTTTGTTATCTCTTTAAGGTGGTGTTTTATTCGTGTGTCCCCCCCTGTGGTCAGCGATACATTTTTTGATTTGTTTTTTTAACAGCCCCCATATCCTTGAAAATTTTTTTACTAGACAAATTGTTTTTCACTCGCCCCTTGTTCCGTGAAAGCCCCAGGCAGGTGTCCTGTGGCTGTTTCCCCCCTTATCACGTTGAAAAGTTACAAAAAATTAAAAAAGTTAACTGTGGTGTGTTGGTAATCATCAACGGTTTTGGACAGCGGCCCCTTTTGCTTTCCCACGCCTCAATTTTGGGGGAAAACACTGTTAAACAATGAAGGACCCCTTTTCCCTATAAAAATCGGGCGGCCGGAAGGCCCAGAAGCAAGGGGCGACGGCCCAAAACTCTCCTAAAAGGGGCCCCCTGCGAGTATGTTGGGCCTCACTGCACCCCCCCTCTGTGGGCCCTGTCACTGTCTGCATGTCCTCGGGAAAAATACAATGAAGAAAAAATCATTTAAAATTTTTAACAATCCTCCCCAGAATTTACACTCCCCTTTGATCTTTTTTTCCCAGACCCATAAACTCCCTAATGTTTGTCTTATAGCCCTAAAAGAACCCCTTGGGTCGGTCTTTCCCCGGGACGAAAACCTTAAATTTAAAATCTCAGTTTTTTTTTTGCGTCCGTGTTAACTTTTTAAAACTGTCCTTAGCCATCACATTATCTGTCATGTTCACCTGTCATGCCTTAACCTCCCTTAAAACCCAAATTTAACCTCTGCTGTGTTTTAAACTCCGTCATCCATTTTGATTGATTTTCTTGGTTGGGAAATTGGCTGACCTGTTTCGGGTTTTATCTCCTTCTCTCTCTCTCTCCCCTCTCTCTCTCTCCCCTCTTTCCCCCTCTCCTCTCCTCTCTCTCTCTCATCTCTCTCTCTCCCCCCCCCCTCCTCTCTTTTTTGTTGAATAAGAAAAATAAGGGTACATAAGGGAAAACAAATTTTCTAAAATAGAAAATTCATTCACAAAAATTTATTTACAAAATTTAAAATTTATGAAAAATTTTGGATTTAGTTGAATTCACTCCCTTTTTTTTTTAAATGATAAAAAACTCCTGGCAAAACAAACAAAGATGCAACAAAAAACCCGTTTGGGGGGCAGTTCCAAAAAGAAAAAAGTAAGAAGTCTAAAAAGGGAGTGGGCCAATTTTAGTTCGGGATGTGTCTTGTAACTCCCCTCTTGAAAAATAAAGGCCCCTTTGTAAATTAAAAAATCGAAACAGGAAGAGTGTTCCCGGGATTCCCGTAAAGGGGATGAAAGAGTAAAGATACTGGTTAAATGGGTTTTCATTAGGGAAAATGGACAGAAAAAATGATATGATTTTAAAAGTCTGCTGCCCCCGAGGCCGCGGGGAAAGGGGGGGGGCATGCAGTTCAGGTCAGAAGAGGGTAGCATGAACTAACGTACAAGATATCAGAGAAGCAGCATTGCGGGGGTGATTTTAAAAAAAATAGAAACAGTCAGTCAGAGGAGGGGAGTAAAAGAAAAGTGTTTGATTTTACCCTGTTTAAAAGCTGTATGATGGATCCCCAAAAATGTAGCTACTCCATAATGGGCGGGTAAAGGGCCCCCACAAAAACAAATGGGAAGGGGGAAAAAAATTTACGCAGACGCCACAAGGTACCTACTTCTTAAAAATTTTTTTCAAGAGAGTAGTTAGGGTTTTCCGTTTAGATTTTTAGTAAAAAATGACCGAATATCATTGTGGGAAAAGGGAGAAAAATTGACTTATTGAGGAAGACAGGGATATTTTTAAAGTCGAGTTAATGGTAATAATCGGGGAAAGTCCCGAGTTGAGAGGTGAATACTTTGGGTTTTTTTTAAGGCAAAATTTTTGGGGTTTTTAACAAAACAAGGGAACTTTGCCCCCAATCCAAATTTTTAGCAAAATCAGAAGTTAGGGACTGTGTCATCTCTCCCCGGTCACTTAGTTCCTGTTATATTGAGTCTAATGAAAAACGTTGAAAAAGCATTGAATCATCAGCGTAAAAGTGGATAGGCTTTGAGTTTGACTTAGGGGATCATTTTTTATTTATATATATATATATAATTATATTATCAGTCATTGGGGGGATCCCGAGGGGTGCGTCGTTCGCCAACCCTACGAGCCACTCCCGGGGGTCACCACGCGCGAGTCCCCATGCAGGCTCCTTACCATACTAAACAGCCTTTACATAAACATAACTTCCACAGCCACGAGCCTTGTGGGCGCCCCCCTTTTCCTCCACACGCTGGGGTTGTCTCTTACAGATACAACCCGGGGGAAGGATCGGTTTCGGGTAGCGTGTCACATGCCCTATACCCTTTGGCGCTCGGGCTACAGGTAATGGCCTTGATTTAGCCACGGTGCAATCTCGTTTTGACACCCTAAACTCCCCCGATACCCCCTGATTTTGCGAAGACACATTTTTTTTTTTCGTTTTTAGCCTATAGCTTCCGGGCATATGGAGAGTCTTTAGTTGGCAACTCCCCGTTGGTGGGCAGGCTGGATTTTTTTAGTGACCCGTGTCTCGGGGAAGATTCCATTTTCTATATGTTTTTGATCTTCAGTTTAGGCGCTGCAGCCCCTAAAATCCCCCCTCACACTCGCCCTCGGGAGACAGGTACACGCCTGCCCGTGGGGTTTCTTCGGGGCACTCGACGATGGCTTTTGACAGTTCTCCTTGGTGAGACTTGAACTCGAGACCTTCTGCTCCCTACCCGGCTCTTTAAGAGTTTTCCCCCCGGGAGGATTTGAACTCGGGCATTTAGTTCAGCACTCCAAAGGGGCCGGGTTTAGCAAACTTACCACGATACCCGTTACGAGGTCGAATTACTAGAAACCCTACGAGAGATGGCAAAAAATGTATTCGGCAACGATTTGTAAAACACCTAGTAAGCTACGAGGTCCATTGCCGCTGGGGAGCCACCAGGGGGTTTTCGTTCGGCAACAGCCCCAAACATCCCCGCTTACATCAGGCTTCTTTTGGTTTTCAAACAAAATTTATTTAAAGCTCATGTATCATACCCCCATAATTTGTAATGATGTCTCGAGCTTTTTTATCATTATTTTGGATCATAAAGTTTGTTTTTTAAACCCTGTACCCGAACGAAAATATCTAAAAAAAACATGACTATTGTGAAAAACCAAAAACCTGATATTAGTTCCGTGTGTTATTCCCCATAGCATATTTTTTCGTCTTCTTATTTCAAGATCGGGCCCTTAACCTTTTTTAGGCAAAAATCAAACAATCAATTATCTGTCAAGGAGAAAAAGTGTAGAATCTGGCTAATATTTGTGTATGTATGCATGACCACTGTCTGGTTTAAAGTATTTTTCACCTTTTCTACTGTTATTTATAGGTCTGAAAACGAGTGTGAAAGGGTATGCTTTATTGTACCTGTAACTGTCCGCTGTTTAGGAATTCTCTGCCGACGTCGGCGATGTTCCAAGTTTTCATGCGGCGAGTGTTTTTCCTAATTTCTGCGACAGTTCTAGTTCTTGTCTGGAGTTGGTTATTGGTTTAGTTCTGTTGGGCTATTGACTACTATCCAAGGTTAGGTTAAGTGAACGGTTCCCTTACCAGTGGAACTGTCGCCGAAAATTTTCCACGTCGGCGAGTGTTCCACTGTCCGGCGAGAGTTTCGGTGGCGTTTCGGCGAGAGTTTAATCGCGACAGTTCCATAACCGGCTATATGTGCAGTTTAAACCATACAACGATAGTGGTGGTTTTACTGAAACGTTTCGTTCTTTTCAAAAGGAGTAATTATAACACCTATAACAGCCGTCGAAATTAAGTATTATTCTAGTGTTTGCCACATACTCCCCTCATCCCACAAATCAGGCTTAGGGAACTGGGAAATGCGGGATATTTGCTGTGGTACAAAATTGCATTGCAACCACCTATTTTTTGAGTTAGGGGTGTTAAAAAAAATTCCTTATATATATGGAAAAGTTGGATTTCTTCTGGGGAGTCCAGCCGACTGTGAACCTGACGATCTTCACAGAGGATGACCGAAGTGTCGAGACCCCCTCCCAAACCCTCGGCTAGGAGGTTAGGCCTAGATAAGTTAGATTTGGTTAGGTAGATTAGATTTGGTTAGGTTTAGCTTTGGTTAGGTTAGCTTCGGTAGGTTATCGGTGGTCAACCCCAGCTAGGGTAGTTAACTTTGGCTACGTTAGGTTAATTTTGTTATGCACATTCTCTAGATATAAGGAAATTACCCTAGATCTAGGGATTTATAGCCCCCCTACACAACTCTTAATTACGTGTTCCGACGCATAATTTGTTCCCTCCCGAACCCCGCATTCCCACAGGTCCCCAAAAACCCCCCCCCTTGTTTGGGGGAAGTGGAAGAGTATGGGCAAACACTAGAATTACCGCAATTAAAAGAACTCAAGGGGATCTGGGAAGTAGGCGAAACCTCCCACTGAGGTTAGGTTACGTGATCAATGCCCAGGTTAGGTTTAGTTAGCTAGCAGGAGTTTTCTGCATCACCACCCCCTCGCCCCCCACAGTATCATGAGATATTGGTTTTAATGGCGAGAAATGGGGCGGATTGCTACCGCCGTTACTACTTGTGTTTTCTGTATTATTTTTTGTTCTTATGCTGCGCAGTTTTTATCACCTTCTGCTAAAACCTTCAAAACTTATATACATATTGTGAAATTATATACCCCCTAACCCTTTAGCAGGGTAGTTTAAGGTTCGGGTGAGTTTAATATCCCGCCGTAGGGCCGAGGGGGTAGGTTAGGTTTCAGTCGGTTAAGGTAATAATGGTCCCGGCAGGCGGTGGCAGAGCTAGGGTCTCTGTATAAATAAATATTCTAGGCAGAGCGGCCATCACTCGGGCGTCTGGCGGGTGGGCTTGGCGAATGCGGAGCGGGAATCATTGTTTTCGTACAATTCCGTTACTTCTCTGTTTTTCTGAGACACTGCCTATTATTTATTGCCCAATTTTAGTTTCTTTATTTGTGAATAATAAATTTTTATGAATGGGAAACGTAACCGTAGGTTTTGGGTGACAAAAAAAAAATTAATGGCTTTGGGAAATAAAATATCTCCACTAAAAAAACATAATTTTAGGCAAAAAAACAGTCATGTCTAAGAAAATGACAGCGCAGCCTATTAATTTTTTACCTTTTTTTAAACGAAAAAAAACTGATCACTAGTTTTTTACAGGTGGGGTCTAAGGTTAAAAAAAAAAAAACTAGTGATTTTCACAAAAAAAAAAGGTCAGTTCTCTAAACACAGCATATTCTATCAGAAAAATTGTTTCGTCTGAAAAAAGGAGAGGGTCACTGTAACGTCTTCCTTAGCTTTAAAAAGTTGTTAGGTTTGGGGGATTTTGGGTACATAAAAAATGCGCAGGTGGCCTTTTTTTTTGGAAATATTTTTTTACCGTGATGAAGTGATTTTGGAAAGGGGTTACTCAAAATGTCTAAAATATAAAGAAAACATAATGACATTGTCATGCGTAAACCCAAAAATTGAAAGGAGGGGTGGGGGGGGCAAGGAAAAGCTTTTGTGTACCCATGATTTTGGCAAAGGGAGAGACCTGTCAAAAAAGGGGGGGTCCCCGATCGTTTTTTTAGGCCCTACAAAATCGGAAAAACGACAAAAAATTTGCACTAGCCGCAAAGCCGCCCCCCCGGGGGGATTTTTTTGGGTACTTTTCCCGCGAGGGCTATTTTGGTGGGCCTTTTTGGGCCCCCCACCTGGTTTTTGGGGGGACTTGGCCCACCAAAAATGGATTCCCCAAAAGCCCTTCTAAATTTCCAAATCATGGGTTAGAAATGTATGTATTACCCCCCCCCCATTTCCCACCCATTTCCCATCCCCCCACCCTTCACTTCCCATTACTCATACCCCCCCCCCATTCACTCCCCTTCCCATCACCCCCCCCCCCATTCCTCCCCATTACCCATCCCACCCCATTCCTCACCCATTTCCCACACCCCACCCCATTCATTACCCCTTACCCATCACCCCCCCCCTTCCTCACCCTTACCCATCACACCCCACCCATTCATCCCATTCCCCTCACCCCCCCCCCTTCACTCCCCTTACCATCCCCCCCCCCATTCACTCACCCCTTACCCCTCACCCCCACCCTTCACTACCCATTACCCATCACCACCACCCATTTCACTCACCCATTTTCCCATCCCCCCACCCCCTTCACTCACCCATTACCCATCAACCCCCCACCCATTCACTCACCCATTACCCATCACCCCCCCCCCATTTACTCACCCATTACCCATCACCCCCCACCCATTCACTCCCCCATTACCCATCACTACACGCCCATTCACTCACCCATTACCCATCACCCCCCACCCATTCACTCACCCCATTACCCTCACCCCCCACCCATTCACTCACCCATTACCCATCACCCCCCACCCATTCACTCACCCATTACCCATCACCACACACCCATTCACTCACCATTACCATCCCCACACACCATTCACTCACCCATTACCCATCACCTCCCACCCATTCACTCACCCCCCACCCTTTCACTCACCCTTTACCCATCACCACACACCCATTCACTCACCCATTACCCATCCCCCCCCAAACCCATTCACTCACCCTTACCCATCACCACACACCCATTCACTCACCCATTACCCATCACCAAAACAACTTCACTCACCCATTACCCATCCCCCCCCACCTATTCCCTCACCCATCACCCATCACCCCCAACCCATCACCCCCCACCCATTCACTCACCCATCACCCCACACCCATTCCCCATCACCCCACCCATTCACTCACCCATTTACCATCACCCTACATCAAGGCTTCCTCAATTCTCGCACCCACTTTTGTTTTTCAAAATTCCGCTAATAGGCTGCTAAAAAAAAAAAAAAAAAAAAGTGATCGGATCATCTCATAAGTGGGCTTATGACCTTCCCCTGTCAACCTGATTCCAAAATGTGCCATATGAGGTGTTTTGCGCCACGGGGGCGGAACCTATACCCCACACACACACAGACAGACAGACAAACAGACAGACACACTTTCGCTTATATTATTATAGATATTCTAAATTAATTTTTCTGTACTATGGACCCTTTGGAAATCGCTACATTTGTAGAGGGCAAATTTTGAAGGAGGAGATGGGGGCACCACTGGGGATAATTACTGACAGTTCACTGGACTTGCTAATCCCATACAGAAAAATGACCTGCCTCTTCGCCACCTCCCCGCACACAACCACACACTCATACCATCTCATTACCTTCCTTTCCTTATTTACCTCCCTCTTCTTATCTCATTCTTCTCTATTTTTTTATTTGTATTTGTAGAGAGAGAGAGAGAGAGAAAGAGAGGAGAGAGAGGAGAGAGAGAGAGAGAGAGAGGGGAGAGAGAGAGAGGAGAGAGAGAGAGGGGAGAGAGAAGAGAGAGAGAGAGAGAGAGAGAGAGAGAGAGAGAGAGAGAGAGAGATCTTTCCACATTCAGCTCGGATTAAGTTTTCCCATATTTTTCTCCATATTCTCATTCTCCATCTCCTTCCCGCCACCAATGTTTTACTTTACGTTGTTGGAAAGATAAGTCATGTAGCTGAAGAATTCCCCAAAGGGAAAGGGCAGTGGAGGTCGTCATGGTAGTGGTGTCATGGTAGCATCAAGAACATTCAAAAAAGCCAGTCTGAGCTCTGTCTTCACAATGAACAGACGAGAAAAGCGCACTCATTGGTCCGTGGCAAAAATAGTTTTTGCTACGGCAGAAGGACAAAACCATTCGCGCTATTGCTGATGAACTTGGGTTTTCTACAAATACTGTCCAGAGGTGGATAAGCGACACGAAGAGAGTGGAAATTTGACGAGTTTGCGTAAGTATGAGTATAGTTTATAGTAATTACGATCATACACACACACATATACACACACACACACACACACACACACACATACAAACAAACACACCCGCACACGCACGCACATAATCACACACACACCGCACCGCACATAATTCACACACACATTTAATCACACACACACACCCGCACACGCACGCACATATCACACAACACACACACCTGGCACATCACGGACCATGCTGACACACACACACACACACACACACACACACACACACACACCCGCATACGCACGCACCCATCACACACCACACGCAACGTTGAAATTCTGGAGGGAGTTCCATAGGTGAATGTGTAATATATGCTTACATTTAAATTATCGCTTTTTTTTCAAACAGCAACGCCACCTCGCCCTCGAGGCACTATCGTGGGAAGACCAACGGAATCGTGGAGCGGCGGATGGGGAAGAGGCCATTAGAAGCCGTGGAGTTAAGGGATGTCTTCATTAGAATATCCGATGGGTCCACCTCAGAGGACGTCTCCATGAGGCACGATACACTTACAGGTTCCCGCAATGAAAGAGAATTTGACGATGCACTATCGGCAGGAAGACTGCAGTTTGCTCGTCGCATGAACACCAAGACTTGATTTTGGTCAAGGGTGGTGTTTGTAGATGAGGAAAACATTCCTCAGACCATGGCCGACTATGTGTGTGGAGGAGAGACAACAACCAGTAGTGTTTTATACATTAGTATGTCCTGGTTTTCTATACATGATATGATAAGGGATTGAGGTAATAGTTTTGAAAAATATCTTAAACCCAATTTGTCATAATGGTACTGAAGGGTTTGCTTTATTATATATAATCATCAATGTCTCATTATCAATTATTATATCAATCTTATCTCATTGTCAAAAAGTGCCACAATGATGCCGTATTCCTCTGATCAGATAACGTAATGTCATCGTTAAGTAAAATTTTTCAAATCTTATTTTCTTTTAGATATGACCAACGCAACCTGTATCAGGAAACTCGCAGTGGCCATGTTTGCTGTAACAATATTGGCTGGGATTCGATGCATGGGGTGGGTGATGTGGTCAAAATTGAAGGTAGATTTATTCTGTGAAATATCTCAGAAAGTTGCAAATTTGTGATACCCTCAATTCCAAGACACCTCTGTGATCAAGCTGGGCCAATAATTATATGTCCAGGATAGGAGCCCAAGCATATGCGAGGGTAGTCAGAGAGAGTAGGGGGGTCGGTTGCAAGGACAAGCTTCCAGTTATACAAACCCCGGAGGCCAAGCGGGGGTGCGATTGCAACCCCTGAAAGGTTTGGGTTTACATGAGTGAACATGGTGGGAGAATGGCAAGAAAGGAACCCCAACAATTAATGGCGCATATAGAAAGAAAGTGGGAGGGTTACGGACCAAAGCAGGATTTCTCGCAGTTTGGTTTCATCAATGCCAGGAAGACTGCAGGACAGTGCAGGAGGTCATTGACAAGGATGAGCTGGACGCATTACTATAGTCTAATTTTTTTAATAAGGCAAAACAATCTGACCCCTTGCTTGCTACTGAACGGATATTTGATGCCAGGATGAAGGAATACTACGTTTCTTCTTAATGTCAGTGTATTCTATCATAGTCACCCTATTATCAGGTAAAACACAGGCTCATTTTAAGCAGGAGACCTGAAGATAGAGGAATTTTTGCCTGTTAAAAAAAATAGACTATAGTGCGTGCAGTTGGAAACAAACGAGAGAGAGAGAGAGAGGAGAGGAGAGAGAGAGAGAGAGAGAGAGAGCGAGAGAGAGAGAGAGAAGAGAGAGAGAGAGCGAGAGAGAGAGAGGAGAGAGAGACAGAGGGACAGAGACCATAGAATATTTAAAGCCAGTTATATCTATTCATTACTTATTGAGATGTTTCGTATGGCATCCTTTCTCTGATGCATTGCATTCAAATTGAATTATGCTTCTACATGAGTAGGACTTTGTCTAATTGTGAAATAAAATTTTTTTTTTATATGAATTGGAAAAATCCTTTAATGTGTTTGTTTTTTGTGTGTGTAAATACACGACCCCTTAAGCCCAAGTAATGCATAAGAACGCACATGCGACGGCTGGGTTTCTTGAGTGATGTGCATCCGAGTTATGTTAATAATCTTCCTCTCTCTCTCTCTCTCTCTCTCTACTCTCTTCTCTCTCTCTCTCTCTCTCTCTCTCTCTCTCTCTCTCTCTTCTCTCTCTCTCTCTCTCTCTGTCTCTATCTCTCTATAATATATATATATCTATAATATATATATATTTATAGATAGATATATTATATATATATATATATATATATATATATATATATATATATATATTATATTATATCGCACACAAACAAGATATCCTCCTTCATCTCAGAGTAAAAGTTGTGGGTTTTGTTGTGGGTCTAGGTGACCTGCCTGCCACAGGTTAAGTTTTTTTAGGTAAGTTTATTTTTACATCCCTACAGAAAGAAAAAAAAACTTATTGTAACCTTACATAATACTTAAGTTAAAACTTACATTACATATTATACTAATCTTACATCTATAATTTATAAGAGATGAGCGGGCACAGCCGCCGCTGAAGTCACGAGCGAATTCTGTGAGCGAGGCTCGTCACTCCACGTCACCTCGTCGAGGCTCCTGTTAAGGAGGGCAGGTGTGGCTGAGGCACTGAAGCCCCCAGAGAATACCCTGGTCACGGGGGACCTCGCTGGACGAAAACCCCTTGGAAAAACTTAATCTGAGCTGAATGTAGCGAAAGATCTCTTCTCTTTCTCTCTCTCTCTCTATCTCTCTCTCTCTCTCTCTCTCCTCTCTCTCTCTCTCTCTATCTCTCTCTCTCTCTCTCTCTCTCTCTCTCTCTCTCTCCCTTTCTCTCTCTCTCTCTCCTCTACAAATACAAATAAAAAAAATTAGAAGAATGATCGATAAGAAGAGGGGAGGTAAATAAGGAAAGAAAAGGTAATGAGATGGTATTGGAGTGTGTTGTGGTTGTGGTTTGTGCGGGAATTCGGGAAACTAGTGAACGTGAGCGAAAAAGAGGGCAAGGTCACCTTTTCTGTATGGGATAGCAAGTCCAATGTGAAAACTGTCAGTAAATTTATCTCCAGTGGGTTGGTGCCACATCTCATACTCTCAAAATTTGCCCCTCTCTACCAAATGTAGCGATTTTCCCAAATGAAAAAACTAGCCATAGTACGCCGAGTCGCTGAGTTAGATTCAGGGACTTCCAATAACCTTGTACGGAGACAATCAAATTCAACGCTTACACTTTTTTTTTTTTGTTTTTTTTTTTTTGATCCAAAAAAACCATTTACAACTATAATACTAATAATATTAACATTAAAATTATGATTTAAACACGGTAATAGCTCACTTTTATTACAAACAGGAAAAAAAGACAAGACATATCCAACATCATTTTCTTGCTGATAATTCAGTTGAAATAGTTGAACAGCTGATGAGCAGTTATTTAAAGCAGTCAGTAGATGAAATAAGAAAAAGGGAATTTTGAAATACCCACTGAGTATAGTACATAGTACTTGATCAGGTATGCATTATTTAAAGTGGATTTTTAAACCGTTTTTGTTGGTAAGCTATTATGGAGGTATGGGGGATTTAAGTAATCTGACTGAGAACCACACAGTGCACCTAACACACTGGGAATGATCCAATAGCAAAGAAGTGCAGGGGCAAACCAAGATTAAGTTTGTTGGATTGGTCAATGCTAAATCCATTGGTTGGTCTGGAAAAAGCTGTGGTTAATCTCCTCACAGAGCTACAGGATATCTGGCGGGGTATTGGTGATAATACCGAGGAGGTGGTTGTCATGACATCTCTGAGGATCAAGCGATTCTCTGAAGACCCGTTCATTGCGCAGCCGGTCATGTTCTATTGCCCTCATGAATGCCATGATAGCTGAAAAAAGTGATCTTCTTGGGGATAAGAATAGTTTGATGTGGCCGACTTTTGATTAGGTGCACGAAAAGTTCATTAGTTAAAATTGCCCAAGGTTAGGGAAAAAAAAAACAAAAAATTAAGAATGCAACTTGTTATATTTTAAATATTTCAATATCCTAAATTACTAATTATCACTTTCTTTATAATCCTATCTAAATGGTCTCCTACATTGCTTAAATTAACCTAAAACACTTAAAAGCCTTTACATTGTAGGACTATTCACTATACAGTAAACCCGGGATAAATCAACCAATTGGGGGAAAAGGGGCTATCGCAATATCCGATAGTTCGGTTTATAGGATGATGGTTGTCCGCCCCCTAAAAGAATGAGTTGGGTTTAAAAAGGGGTGTTGTTCGGTTTCATACTTTTTTCAAAAAAATTAATTTGTAAGTACGAGATGAAATTAATTTGAAAATAAATAATTTGGAAGTAAACATAGGTAATGTAAACCAAACCCGACCCGGCCCCTGCGTGTTAACAAGCCGAACCCGGAAACGGTTCGGTACAAGGCTTGCCCGAAAAAAAGGTTTCGGTTTTAGGAAGAGAGGAAGGAAAGGGGGTAAGGAAGGGGAAGGGGGAAAGAGAGGAAAAGGGGAAAGAGAGGGAAGAGAAATAAAATAATTTAAAATTTTGAAATACTTAAAATGCTGAAATGTATGCTAAAAATTAGCCTTTATTTTACCCTTTATCTTGGGGTCTCGTACGGGAAAAGATACTTTTTTAAAATGCCTGGCCTCGACGTTGAGGCCCGAGTTAAAAAAAAGCCCCTTTTGTTTATCCCCCCTGGTTGGTCTCTTTGCAAACCCTTTTCTCCCCCAAGGAGGGACAGTGCACTTACCCTCAAATTCCCTTTTGTTATGGATAAGTAAAAAAGTCGGGCTCACTTTTCAGTCGACCATAGCTCATTTTTTGCTACTCGCCAAAAAATGGGAAGAATTTCAATGCAGGGCTGAAAGGCTCTGACGATATTTACGATATCATTGGCTCAATAGGCTTTGGCCCCCAAAGGGGCAGACGAGCTCACTGTTAGTCATCACCACCACACACCACCCACAAAAATATTAAAAATTATAGCATCAATAATGTTTACTAAAAAATACCCCAAAAAAAACTAAAAAACAAAAATATATAGAAAAAAAAGGAGGGTCTTAGTTAGTCTCATTGTTTCATTTAGGAAAGTTTCCATGCTTTGGTGTCCTACCCTCCCCCTGGCCGCCTGCCCTTCTCTTTGCTTACACAAGCAGTTCTTTTTCCCAATTTTTAAAACTCCAGCTTCTTTCTTTTCGGGCTCGACCTGACCATGCACAGGAAAAGGATGGAACACGAAGAACAGGGCCCCGCTCGGGCTCGCGGCTCAACAAGTGTTGACTCCAGCATGGGCTGCACCTCTTCCCGTAGGAGCGGATCTTCCCGATGTTGATGGTGAATGGGGATCAGGTTAAAATCAGAATAAAAACACTTTGAAAAAACAAAAAAACATTTTTTTTAAAAAGTTTTGTTTTTTGTTTTTTTTGGAAAATTTTTTTTGACTTTTTAATTAAAAAGGGATATTTAAACAAATTTTAAAAAATCTTTTTGAGATAAATTTTTTTAAAGATTTTTAACATAAAAATTTAAAAATATAAGGATTAAAAATGCAACTTTTTTAAATTTAGGTTTTGCTTTTAATTAAGGGGGTTTTTTGATATGGTAATAAGTTTAAAAAAAAAATTGCACTATAGTTTCATTGCCCCAAAAAAAAACCCCCAGTCTCAGCTCAAACACAGATAAAAAAAAAAAGGCCAAAAAATCCCAAAATTTTTCAAAAAGACACCTTTT